>APFE030550584.1:69518-164945 GCA_000404065.3 Pinus taeda
GAAGTGTGGGCACTTATTTGAAAGTTACAACAAGATTCCATTAAATCTGATACATTTAGCTGGAAAAATGATTTGTTATGGTACAAAGATCGCTTATACCTCTCTAAGAATTCCCAACTCAAACAAAAGATTATTTTGGAATTGCACGCTTCTCCCTTAGGAGGGCACTCATGATTTTTAAAAACTTACCACAGGGTTAAAAAGACATTTTTTTGGGATGGCCATAAATCAGATATTCAAAAGTTTGTGGCGAAATGTTTGGTTTGCCAATAAAATAAAGTTGAAACAATTAAGACAGCAGGTCTATTACAACCTTTATCCATTCCAATCCAACGTTGGGAGGAGGTTTCAATGGATTTTATCACAGGTTTACCCAGGTATGAGGGAAAGAGTGTCATCATGGTGGTAGTTGACAGACTTACCAAGTATGCACACTTTTGTGCATTATCACATCCACTTTAAAGCTAGTAAGTTTCTTTAATGCATTTATGGAAACAATTCAAAAGCTACATGGAAATCCAAAGATTATTGTAAGTGACAGAGATCCCATTTTTACTGGAAATTTTTGGACAGAATTATTTTCTTGTCTTGGTACTCAGTTAGCCCATAGCTCATCTTATCATCCTCAATCTAATGGGAAAATTGAGATAGTAAACAAATTTTTGGAATGATATCTTCGTTGCTTTGTATCTGATAAACAAACACAATGGGTCAAATGGTTGCCTTTGACTGAATGGTGGTATAACACTTCCTTCCATACAGCAACAAAAATGACCCCATGTATGGCACTTTATGGGTATCAACCACCATCCATCACATCATATTTAAGAGAAAATTCTAAGGTTCAGGTAGTGGAACATCACATCGAACATCAACAACAAGTCCTCCAACTCTTAAAGGATAACCTCAGTTGGCACAGAATAGAATGAAACAACAGGCAGATCAACATCGCAGTGAAAGAAGTTTTGATGTAGGTGATTGGGTATTCCTACGGCTACAACCATATAAGCAAATGTCCCTCAAGCAAGCTAAGAAGGATAATAAATTATCACCAAAGTATTATGGTCCGTACAAGGTGTTGCAAAAGATTGGTACTATGGCATACAAATTGGAGCTTCCTGCAGCTGTCTCGAGTGCACCTAGTTTTCCATGTTTCATGTTTAAAGAAGGTTATATGCGACAAGCTCTCAGTTCAAACAATATTGCCAGAACTTGACGAGGAAGGAAAAATTATATTGGAACTAGAAGCAGTCATAGAAACAAGAACTCGATAGCTACGAAATCGATCAATTTTGGAGTATCTCATCAAGTGGAAGAACTTATCCACTGAAGATTCCACACAAGAGGATGGGAATTTTATACAAAAGCATCCATAACTACTCAAGCGTTGAGGACAACACTTTTTTGAAGGAGAGGGCCATGTTAGGTCCCTATAATACTAGTGATTACCCCATTACTATTTTATTTGTATCCCTTATTAATATTGTTGTGCCCCTATTGTCCCCATGTTGTTATTACTGTGCCTCATCGAATCCCTCTATTGTTATTTTTGTGCCTTTATATTATTATTGTTAGGTCGGCTGGGTTATATTTTGACTCCTTAGACTCATATATATATAAAGGAGGTTTTTTCATTTAAATCATCAAGGAATCATTCATTTGTGTAATGTAAAGGAGGTTGCCCCCTTGAAGAGGCTGAATTCTAAGGCGTTGATCTATCTTTTCTATCTTTTTGTGAGTTGGTTTCATAACAGCGACACTTAGGAAAGGAAATGAAAAACTTAAAACAGCATTTCTACAAGCTAAAACAAATCAAAATTCCAACGTTCGTTCAATAAAACAGGTAAAACAACACTCTCACAATCCAAGGAAACAAAAGTGATAGAAAAAAGTAGCAAAAGACTAGAAAAGCAAGACTTACCCGGAAAAGTTGCGACGATTGTGCTGAAGGTTCTTAGATCTCCTCGGGAATGGAAGAGCTCCAAGATGGAATGTGAAAATGAGCTCTGGAAATGCCCATTAATAGATTTGATCGATTTAGGGTTTATGACGTGAAGGCCAAAAATCTAGGAAAAAGTGGCACTTGGTGACAGTTTCCAAAAATATCTCAAGTGTAACTTTGATCGCTAAAATAGATCCCTATTTTTTAGGGAAACTTTTTTTTATTTTTCGGGAAAGGTTGTCATGTATGCACGGAGAAGTTGCGCAGTTACGGGGACAACTGGCCAACTCATTGGCACATGCATCGAGCATCTGCTGAGGGAATGCTTCTGCCCAATTCCTGGATTGAGTGTCTCTGGTTGCCTCTCAAGCCCTGCGCAATTCCAAGGTTGAGTGGCTTTGGTTTCCTCTCATGCTCTGCATAGTTTCCCAGCTGAAGGTAGGTTGTAAGCTGGGTATGTGAAATTCTGGAGCTGAAGCTCATTGTGCTCTTGAACTGCGCATTTCCTAAGAGCAAGGTTGGTTGCCCTCTAGGATTGCGCAGATCACCAAGGCAATGGTAGAACTTGATTGCAACCAAGTCCAGAGGTCATCTTGTGGTTAGATAATACAACAAGTAAGTAAACACAAGCTGTAAAGAAAAAGATAAAACTCAAGGAAACACAAGTACCTAGTTCAGTGTAAGATAAGTTGATGTGATTTTTAGGAGGGAGGCTCCAAAGCGAAGCTTAAGAAAAATTTTGGAGGGTGGTTGTAGCCGTTACAACAGGATGGAAATACATTTTCGGGAATTTGAGGCTACATGGATATACAAATGTTGACTGGGCTGGCAGTGTGGTGGATTGTAAGAGCACGTCTAGGTGTTACTTCCCTTTGCAGTCTGCTTAAATATCATGAGTAGGAAGCAAAACTTGAAATCATTAAGCATTTTCGAGGCCGAAAATTTTTGGCTTGAGGGGTCCTGACCCAGGTTCAGAGTTAGTTGCACCAGCCAACAAAAACCTAAACTGTTGGCCCTTTCGGCAAAAACTTGCGTATTACAGGATGCAGTCTCACCCGAAGCAGTATTAGGGGATGATAGAACCAGGTTTCTGCATCCAGAGGTTAGTGTGATGGGTTCCTGTGGCTTCTAGGGCTTATTTCCGACCTTTGGGAACCCTAACCCTTAAAATAGAGATAACTGCAGTAACTTGCAGAAACAAAATCTAACCCTTTGCGAAGTGGTTTAAACATTCATAACATCAAGTAACTGAGTAGATCTACTACTTCCACGCATTAATTAAATAGTTCTTCATATAAATTCATATAACTGAGTGAATACATAGAAATTGCCTAAGTAAATACAAACGCACAGATACACAATTATGGCTTCAAAACAGTCTTTATTAGATGTATTCTTTTTTGTTACAGACTTTCCTTCCCTATGCACACAACTGCAGGGCCCCGCGCACTCAGCATGTGGACTTACCAAGGTCTTCGCGCACTCAACAGTAGGATCCTTCTCCTTCGCCTAAGCACAAGAACCGGAATTTCCTGTCTCAAACTACTTGTGGATACAATGATCTTCAATTCTATTATAACCTCCTATGGCTCGCTAAGACTTCTTTATATAGTTCTTTCCATTACAATACCATGGTTCGCGAACCATGGGTGGTTACAAAACAACCTATGTTCTAACAAACTAGGGAACCAAAGCCCCTTTGACTCTTATGTCCTTCGCGCTTTGCTTCCTCAAAATGTGGAGAATTTACATAACTAAAAAAATTAGTTACAAAATTTACCCCAGGGGACCCTGTCCCAACAGACCCCCAACATAATTTAGTGACTCGTCCTCGAGCCACTCTACTGGTGGCACCTCGATCTTTGCCTGCAGCTCACTGAACTCGATCTTCAAAACCTGTAGATCTATTGTGCCCTATATAGCAGCTTGTTGCACTTCTTCGACCAACTTTTCAGTAGTTGGGCCTTCAAATGCAAGGCCCATGGTCCTTTGAGTCTGATGCCTTCCTTTGAGCTTGCTTTGCATCGACAGAGTCAACTGACTCACCTCATTTGTCCATGGTTGCGTCCTTGATGATATGATCACTTCCTTGCAACGTAGTTCATCAATTTCATTTTGGATGAGCTTTCCTTCCTGCAATCGAGCGAAAATTTGCACTGTGGGACCATTTTTTGGCTTGAGGGGTCCTAACCCAGGTTCAGAATTAGTTGCGCCAACCAACAAAACCCTAAACCATTTCCCTTTCAGCAACAACCCATATAGCACAGGCTCCAGCCTCACCCGAAGCAGTATTGGGGGATGGCAGAACTAAGATTTTGCATCCAGAGTTTAGTGTGATGGGTTCCTATGGCTTCTAGGGCTTATTTCCGACCTTCACGAACCCTAACCCTTAAAATACAGATAATTGTAGTAACTTGCAGAAATAGAATCTAACCCTTTGTGAAGTGCTTTAAACATTCATAACATCAAGTAAATGAGCAGATCAAATACTTTCTCGCATTAATTAAACAGTTCTTCATATAAATCCGAGCAAATACGTAGAAATTGCATAAGTGAATACAAACACACATATACACAATTATGGATTCAAAAAAAAAATTATTAGATGTATTCCTTTATGTTACAGACTGTCCTTCCCTGCACACTCAGCATACAGACTTACCAAGGTCTCCACGCACTCAACGGCAGGAGCCTTCCCCTTTGCCTAAGTACATGAACTAGACATTCCTATCTCAGACTACTTGCCCAGACAATGATCTTAAATTCTATTATCACCTCGTATGACTCACTAGGACTTCTTTATATAGTTATTTCCATTACAATACCATGGTTCATGAACCATGGGCAGGTCACAAAACAACCTATCTTCTAACAAACTAGGGGACTAAAGCCCCTTTAACTCTTATGACCTTCGTGCTCCGCTTCCTCAAAATGCAGATACTTTACCTAATTAACAAAATTAGTTACAGAATTTACCCCAGTGGACCCTGTCCCAACAAAAACATTGCAACTAGTATGACCTGTTGTGAAGTTGTTTGGTTGAGGAAGCTCTTCTGTGAGATATTTGAGCACATGCTTGATACCACCATGATATTTTGCGATAACCAAATTAGGATTCACCTTTCAGAGAATCTCATATTCCATGACTACTCCAAGAACATTGATATCAAGTACCACTTTATCTGGGATATGGTACAACAGGGAGCAATAAGGCTCCAAAACATCAAGACTAATGAGCAAGTCACAGATATCCTCACAAACCCTTTAGGGAAGGTCAAATTCTTAACCTTTCGAGAGATACTTGGAGTCATGGAAAGACCCTCCTATGAGGGTCCCGCATGAGTTGGACATTGAGCACTGGGAGCTCTTGGGGGCTTGAGGTACTTCTTAGAGATATGAGTGACCGGCTTAAGGTACTTCTTGGAGATATGAGTGACCATAGGGTGAGTGGTTCACCTTCCCCTAGTGGTGCTCTATGTATAGGGTGAGTGATTCACCTTGCCCTATGATACCCCATGATGGTTTACGTGTGTGTAGGGTGAGTGGTTCACCTTCCCCTATGATTACGAAAACATGTATGTAGGGTAAGTGGTTCACCTTCCCCTACAATTTACATGTGCATAGGATGAGTGGTTCACCTTCTCCTATCGATGCCCCAACATACATCCTACCCATGGAGTCTGGGACTCATGGGAAATGCCTCTCATCTGGCCAATGAATTGGGAAAAGTGGTTAGGTCCATAGCACTACCGATGGATGCATCGTGTACTGTTGTACTCCCTATGACTAGGATGCATGGTGTTTAACAACTTGATCTTGGATCAAGGACTAACTTTTTTCATTGGAGAGTGGTAAGGTCTTGTGACTAACTCTCGATCACTTTTTATTCATTATTACTTCATGGTTCAATAGAGCAGAGTAGAGCCGAGTAAAGCAAAGTAGAGCAGTGCAGTGATGATAGAGATGGTACATGATGTCAGGATGGCATGATTGTTGGACACCTAATCCTCAATGGGTTAGTGTGGAAACTGAATAGACTAAGTAGTCCAAGAGACCTTGGGATGTGAATGCCAACGGTCACAACAATGTACTATAAATGTATATCTCCTGTTAATAAAATATGAACTCACATGATCTATCTTTCCTATTGTTCTTGCTCCCATGTGTGTTTAACATGGTATCAAAGCAGGCGTACTCCTGCCCTGCATAATTTCTTTGAACCATTTGTTTTATGAAAATGTTGAATATTTGGCCAGGAAGAACAGTTTGTAAGTATTTTTCATTATTAATATGATAAGTGTGTTTTAGAGTTTATTGATGATTTTAAAAATTGGGTGTTAATTTCTAAAATTGAGACTTGAGTGATGTGCACTTGTATTGGATGTGTTTATGAATTCAAGGACAATTGAATGAATTGAACTTTGTAAGGACTGGCAGATCGATTTGAATAATCGATGTCGATTTTGTCAAAACTATAATGCAAATTTGTTTGAGTGTAAGAAGGCGTTGAATCAAGCCTGAATCAAAGTCGTGGAATGGCAATTAATTGGAAGTTGTTGTATATTTAGTTTCTGAAATTGGGTTCAATATCAATGAAATTGTAAATGGCGCTTATAATACCTTGAATGCGTGATCAATTTTAGTTGTGGAAATATCAATGTGTGTTGAGATTGGTTGAGCATTTGCTGTAGTATTAAATTGGTGTTGACTGTGATATACAGCGCTGAGTTTGTGCACGATGTTCAATGCGTGTTGCATAAAACTTCAATTGAATTTAATTTAAGATCACACACTGTTTGGTTGCATTGTGAACACATTGAAAGTGCATCTATGTGACGAAATGCTACGTTGAAATCGAATCTGGTTCAGAGATTGAAGAAAATCGGATTTGGAAAAACGAAAGAATGGAAGTTATACAAATCGATGTGTTAATATCGACCTGTGGTTGAATGAAAGCACAGTGGAATTGAATGGTTCATGAGTGTAATGGTGCATTACGCTGCCTATTGAATGGTATCAATGTGAATGGTATATGGTGTGTTACGGTATTGAATGGTTCATGAGTGTAATGGTGCGTTATGTTGCCTATTGAACGGCCAAACGCATATTGGCAGACTACGCAGTTCTGACCATCGCTAAAATTCTGAGACCTACAGGGAAACATGGGCAGAGTCCCTATGATCTGAGGATCCAATCCCGCATTTTGCGGCCTCCCCGTTCTGAAAATTCTTGTACCGTCTCTCCAAATTATTTCGGCATAAACCTGTAGCACAAGGACGAACGGTACTGCTAGAAAAAAAACAAGATTATGATCGTTATCATGATTCTGACAATTTTGTCAAATCTAGGATCGCCATGAGGTTTCTCACCGGCGGCATCAAAAGGATCTTCCGAGATCATTGCAGAATCCTCAAATTCTCCTTTATGAAATTGAACCCATGGAAATTTTCTTTCAAATGGTAATGTTCTGGGGAAAGCACAAACACTTTGGCTTCGTCGTCTGACATTTTCTGCGTGGTTGACACATTCCACTAGACCTAAACGAGCACGCTTGTCTTCCAGAGCCCTTGCAGTAAATGGCATAATAGGAAACTTCTGGTTTATTTCAGTGAAGATAAGCCTTGATGCTTTCATCTTCAACTGATAGTTTTTATCAACAGCCATCTTGTATATATTTGTTTCCTTTTCATCAAGCGGTTTAAGCTTTCTGCTGAAATTGCGAATAAAGCTTTACAAATAGTTTTGTCTGAATGCAAGCCAAAGGCAAAGGTGGTTGATCTGTGTGAAAAGGGGGACTCATATATTAGAGAACAAACAGTAAATGTATATAAGAATGCCAAGAAGAAGATAGAGAAAGGTGTTGCATTTCCTACTTGTATCTCGATCAATAGCACGGTATGCCATTTCTTTCCTTTAACTGGAGATGAAACTGTCTTGGAGGAAAATGACATTGTGAAAATTGACCTGGGATTCCATATTGATGGCTTCATTTCAGTGGTAGCCCACACTCATGTGGTACAAGAAGGACCTGTTACTGGAAGGGCGAAAGATGTTATTGCAGCTGCTAACACTGCAGCAGAAGTTGCTTTGAGACTTGTCAAGCCAGGAAAGAAGAATAAGGATGTGACTGAAGCCATCCAAAAAGTCACTGCAGTGTATGACTGCAAAATTGCAGAGGGAGCTACGAATAATTTGTTGTGTTTATAACAGTCGATTGCATCCTTTGTTGATTGTTGGTGTTGTATTAAACTGATGTTGCAACGTGCGTTTGAAATCATGTTTTCAATGCAACACAGAAGAATTGAAAGCAAATGTGTTGATTTGGACTTCGTTCACTGAGGAAGGTTACATCATATTTCCTTATTCCTACTCTAATGCCATTATTCTGCATTTTTCCTGGTGAATTTGCTAATTTAAGAAGCATAAAGTATCTGGAGGACCAACAATAGCACTCAGGCAAGTTTCAAACCCTATTGTCGACTCCATAATCTAGACTTGAAAACCTGAGCACGTGCATCCCTTGGTACATTGCGAATTTAGAGGGACGAAAGCACTCAAAGGTGCGTTGGTAATGGGCAGAGACAAAGTTTGATACAAACCTACTTAAGCTAATTTTGATGCAGTAAATATTCATTATTGGCCATTTAGAAAACATTGCTTGTATCTTTATTTGATCAGTGATGGGGACTGTTTATATTTTTTAAAGATGCAGCAATTTGGCATTATTTAGGAGTTCAGTGGAAATTGTTTCAAGCCAAGACTATCCTTTGTAGATCGAATTGGTGTATTTTCTTAAAGGTTGTTCATATCAGAGATTGTTATTGAACTAGATTTGAAGTTTTTGCCATAAGTTTATATAAAAGAGCAATTGGTGTCCATCTTTTCCTCATTGTTTTACTATTTTTTTAAGTTAAAAATGGCTCCAATTGGTGCAATATTAGAGTTAGTGGACAATCTAATACTCTCTACTATGGATAATACAGTCAAAATAAGCAAGGATTTTCTCTCAAAAATTTAGACATGTCTACAAAATGCACAGGAAAAGATTGATTTTTTGCAGCTTGAATCACAGCTACAGCAAGAAGAGCTACATCAAAATAGACATCATTCTGAACCTGTTTCTATTCAGAACATTGAGACAACCACCCATCAGCAGCAAGTCAATAATGTTACTGTTCATTCAAATAAAGCAACAGTTGTACATGCAGATGCAAAAACTCAGTCTACACTTCCCAAGCCCATCATCAGACCTTGGGAACAGCTTGTCCACAACAAGCACAGAACTGGTCTTGGATATGACAAGGACTTGTCCTTTCATATTCTAGACTACTCAAAGCCCATTCAGCTTCAAAGTGTTGGATTCATCCATGACAGTTTACCTACTCCTCATGACAGTTCATTGTCAGTTGTTCCAGACTCTGCCCCTCTTCCACAACAACAACAACAGATCGTGAAATGCCAACACTGTGACCGAGTTGGCCATTTGAAAGATCATTGTTTTGATCTTCATCCATGTAAGCATTGTCATAAAACCAGTCATTCTTCACATAGATGCTTCAGAAACAAACATCCTGCAAGAACAAGGATTCATCTTGGATGGATCGCTTCTTGGCAATGGGCATCAACAGCCAAGAAGATATTCCAAACACATATCAGAACTTGTTCTAGAGTATTGAAAAGTCTTGCAGCTGAGTTTTCTCCATCATCTCACCTTGTATCTGACAGGGGGGAAATGATGGTCATCTACAAGTTTCAAAGCCACATTAAGCGAGCCTGAGCCACAACCTGCCATACCAGATTCAGAGTTGTAGCCAAAGACAAAGATGCCCGTGAATTCCAGGAAGAATTCTAGGAACAAAATTGAGAACACTTCCTCTAGCAAAAGACACCAGCTTCTTGCCAGTTTTGGAAGAGTTCCAGGAATTGCATTAAGCATTCCAGAGTTGTTGGTCATCCTTAAACCATCACAGGATGAGACTTCCCTTTTCAGGTTGAAGTTCTCCCTTTTCTGCGGGGTGAGACCTCCCTTTATGGTTGAAGGTTTCCCTCTTCAAAACAATAGGAGCACTTCCTCTAGCAGAAGACTCCAGCTTCTTGCCAATTTTGGAAGAGTTCCGGGAACTGCACTAACGTTCCAGTGTTGGTGGTCATCCTTAAACCACCACCCTTTATACCAACATTTCAGAGAGCACATTCAGCGTAGTGCTGCCATGCATTTGCACATTTTGTATTACATCTCTCTTCTTGGACTCATACATAACCCTTCGGATTAAGGGGGGGAATGTTGGACACCTAATCCTCAATGGGTTAGTGTGGAAGCTGAATAGACTAAGTAGTCCAAGATACCTTGGGATGTGAATCCCAATGGTCACAACAATGTACTATAAATGTATATCTCCTGTTAATAAAATATGAACTCACGTGATTTATCTTTCCTATTGTTCTTGCTCCCATGTGTGTTTAACAAATGGATTGACATGTGGAATTCACCCTAGTTGAGAGAGAGTGTTAAAATTGGAAACTAGGGCCAAATTCCACCTTGGGACAACTCATATGATGGACATGATTATTGCATTGGATTCCTCTTTTTGAGAGGTCCAAGTTTGATATAAAGATCATCTCATTCGAACAAGAAGAAGTGTGATTTTGAATTTATTCTCTCACATGTACAAATTGTTCAGGTTGGCCTCACCTTAATGTAGGATCAAGAATCCCAATAGATGTGTTTCCTCACCCACAACAAAGTATATAAATAGAAGATACCTCACACCTCATTTGGACATCATCCACTCACACATTATTCTCTCTCTTCATCAGATTGGTTCGTACAGTTTAGGCATCTTCTCTCTCTCACACACACGTTCAGTTAGGAGGACAGAATTTATGGGCTGAAACATAACCGAATTTCAGTTTTTTTGACAAACATTGACCGAGGTTATTTTAACCGAATTTGACTGCATTTTTTGAGGCAGAATTTCACTCTCTTGAAGCCGCGTTGATTGGCACAAAAATTGAGGTGCTTGGGACTGTTTGACTGAGTTCCACCAGTGTTTGAGAGACTTCTTTGGGTTGAATTTGACCCTTGATGGAATTTGACCCTTGATGGAGGCCGAATTAATCTTCCTTTGACCGAGCTTCAAAGGAGGTGACTTGTTGCTAATTTGACCAATGTTGACTTTCTAGTTATGGCTAAAATTTTACTATAGTTGACTACAGAATTTGACTTTTTATTGGGCTAGTCTATTTGAATTTTTTACTCTCTCTCTACTGAACTATTGAATAATAAGAAGAATATTTGATCAAAGGGTTTTCCCCACATTGGGGTTTTTCCCTGGCATCCGCCAAATCCGTTATCCTCTTGCCTTGGCTTGTCTTCTACATATGTTTTTATGTTCTATCTGCATTTACTATTAATGTGATTAATGGTTGATGTGATTGCTATTGAAAATTGTTATTGGGATGCTAAAGAACATTGAAGTAAATTGTTCTAAGCATACCATTTTTATCTAAAATTAGCAAGGGTCTCCCTAGTATGAAGTCCCAATTAGACCTCACATCATTTATAGTGGGAGCCCCATCCAAAATATGAGCCTAACCGTCATTACAATGATCTTAAGGATATGCCTTGGCTGCAATAAAAAACATAAGAGACCATAAACATAACTTTGAGGTCAGCGAGTGAGTAAGCTTTGTGAGACAACAATTGCAATGTATAAAAGGTACTTCCATTGAAGGGAAACAAAGAGTGAGCCTCTATTAGAAAAGTAATAGTACTATCCTAAGAGAGACACATGAGAGCAAAGAAAGACTCATTTGTTAACCTGCAAAATAGGTCACAAGATAAAAACGATTATGAAAGCAAATAACAATGCACATTCAAAAATATATATAACAAAGCAATGAAATAGTCCATTTCCTTTAGTATGTATGAACAAAAAGATATACCACAAACATTAAAAGAATAGTCTTACAATATCCATGATATATGCATGAAAGTGTGTTGGCTTTAAGAGCTTGTGATGATTAAGTGAAAGTTCCAAGTAGTAAGTTACAATGATGAAACACTAGCCCCAATAGTGCAACATGAAGCTACCACTTGCTTCTCCAAAGAATGATCGTCGCTCATATGCTAAACTAGAGAAGCCAAGGCTTGCTCTTGAAAATTCCCAACCCCTTTCTTGAGTTATGAGGGTTTATTTATAACAAGTGAGGTGACCTTTCACCTTCACTTGTGACTCTTGGTCTCCCTCGTGACTCTTGAGCTTCCATTTGTCTTTTAGCTCCTCTTTAACCTATGAGATTACTAATGAATCCTCATACTCCCTATGTGACTCTTGGACTCACACTTTACACATTTTACACCTTTTATTATTTTCAAAATACAAAATTACATTAATACAAAACTAAAATAAGGCAAAATATGTCTACTCACCAAAAGACCAAATTGTAAATCATGTGTAACTTATGGAAATGGTAACTCGGGGACATTAACACGTAACTCTGTAGTAAGATAGTGGTGTCAAGCTTTGTAATTTGTTGTTATGTTCAAAACCTTCACTGGTGGATCTAGTTTGTATCTGATTTTTCCCTCCAATGCTTTTGGAGATATGGTCTTGGAATCTGTTTGAATGGTGTTGGTACCATTCTAAGCCCTTTTTCCCATTCCAAAACATGACCATTTCCTACCCTTTTCGTATCATCCATTCCTTAAATGCCTTAGAATTTAATTAAGTTAATAGTTTATAGTCGTTGGCATGCATATTAATTGATTTAGGGGTCTTGTGTTGACAAATTAGGATTTTAAGCCTAAATCACTACAGGAAGTCTTAACAACCTGTAAATGGTTTATTATGTGACATGTGGCATGGCAGCTAGGTAGGAGCGGAAGGCATGGACGAAAAGAGGAATGTCCAAACATGGACAAACACCTACTCCGCATTAGAAACATTTCTCCAATCAGCACAGTCAACGCTCAGTCAACCCTAGCATGTCGGCACAAAAGGCAGCAACAGCATTCAGTTGTTATCCATTCGCTTTCAAGTTATTTCCTATTTTGATTTTTGATTTATGCATAAGACAATTAGGAATATATCCTTGTTTTGATTTACCAAACGCAGCAACAGCTGCTATGGATAAGCATCCATTTTTCAAGGGATGCAATGATGTAATTAAAAGACAAGGCCGAGACCTGGGATCAGTTACATACACACACATTCATACAGACATATACTGTTGTTTTTACGTTTTGGAACAGAACCTCTGGTTTTTCGAATGAATACATTGCATACTTGTTAATATCGTGATCTTGGTGTAGCCATCGGTGTGCCAAAGACGCGGACGGGCCCTGCGTATATGGTAGACCGATCACACATTTCGTTTTTGTTTACATTTCGTTTATGCTCATACTCTGTTTATATATGCTCATACCCTGTTTATATTTGCATTACGTTCATCGTGTAGTTTTAATTTAATTTACAGTCAATTCAGTTAGAACGCATGCGAATTATATATGTATTTGGAGATTTGATTGCAGGGATAAATGCGTGAAATCTATGTCTGTACCTGTGTCGAATAACCCTCTCTTGGATTACGAAATATATCCCGTAAAGGATTTAATCTCAGAGTTGTTTACGAAACATTGATATAGATAATGGTTATGCACTTGCTTTTACATGCCTTCTTTAAGCATTCTTGATTGCTGAATGATATTGAACAAGGGTTGCATGTTGATGTTTCTGTAAGGGAACCGAACCTTTCAAGATAACCATATACAGCATGATAGGAATTGCATTTAGTTGTTAATAGCACATGATTTAATGCTTAGTTAGTTTAACAATAGAATTAATCTCAGCATTAGGAGTTATAGATTGAGAATAGATCCTTTATGCTTATATACTTTAGGCACACGCCTCTAAGTAAACGCACCCTGGGTTGACAATTAATTTAGACCGATCTAGCCCCCTAGATAGGACACTACAAATGGTGCTCAACAACATGATTAACTTCATGTGTATCTTTCTTGGCATGGTCACATATTGCAAAATAGTTTCTTTGGTCACCTCAAGCTCATCTTGGGTGGTCACCTATTTGATATTATTCAAGAAATCTTCTATTTCTTGTTTGATAATGCTCCTGCTTTTTTGCTCTATAAATGTACCGACAAAAGGAATTTTGTGCATCCTGACCAAGGAATCCAATCCATTATGCACTCGTGAATATGTTGTTATGGTGTTAGTAATATAAGTGTGGATTTGCTCATAGATCTGCAAAAACACCCTGATCTTTGCCCTATCTGTTTCTGCATCTTGTCTACTCTTTTTGACCAACACCGCAGGTGTGTTCAAATATTTCGTGCCCCAATCCTATATCACATCTCTGGCTAAGTTTTTTTTCAAGACTTTCACCATCTTTTGTGACCCTTTATGTACTTCATGTAAGAACACCACTACCTCATGAAGAGTGTACATCTCATCATATAATGGCCTCATAGTATCTTCCAAATGTTTGATCTCCTCAAGTATTGTTGCCTTCAATTCCATCATGCTAGCGCTAGTGGAATAGAACCTTTGATTCTCAACGGCAAGATGCTCAACATGTTTCCTTGTCGAAACCAACTCCTTTATCAATGTTTCATTTTCTCTCATCAAATAATCAATGTTCTCCTTAGTGGCTTTGGAAAAGGTTGCATACGTTGTTGCAACTGCTCTTGGATTCTTCCTAGTATTTAGCACAATCGCCCTGCCTATGTTGATGGAGACAGGATGATGAGGGTCATTTGGAAAATACCTTCTTCTCTCCTGCACTATTCTGCTCTCTAGTTGATCAAAGGTAAATTTTGAAATGTCCACGACCCTGTCATCTCGGAGAGGAACTATTCTCATTTCACTGAATGGGTGTTGGCCACCAGTAAGAGGAGGCGGCGACCAATAGTTGGTCTATTTTGTAATCGACATAACACATTTGATATTAAACACTATTTATTTACATATTAATCAACTAAATAAATCCAAGGTTCAACTCATTATTATTCTATTTTTAATCATATCTTTCTCATTCTCATTAGACTAATTTACATTATTCTTATTATTGTTTCTTTAATAATAATAATAATTATTATTATTATTATATTTTATTATCTTAATCATCATAATGTTTGTGTATTATTCATTATAATGATGAATTATTATAAGTCATTATAATAATTAATATTACAATCAATTGAATGATTTCTATCATAATAATTTATTTAGTTATTTATTTTTATTTTTTCTAATTATAATATTATTTGATGTTTTATTTATTAATTCATTAGTTACATTAATTATTCTTTTGAATTATTATTTAATTCATTACATTAATTATTATTATTTTTTGTAATTTCTAGTTAACTGTTTTTTAGATTTATCTCTTTTCAATTTAATTGATATAACACTTTTGATATTGAACATTATTTATATACATATTGATCAACGAAATAAATCCAAGGTTCTTCTGTGAATCTCCTGATGATGGGTTGTGATACTTACCCTAAAACTTCGATTAAAAACTTATCCATGCAGGACTCCAAAAACTCTTCAATCGACATAACGTCTGCTTCTTCATCATCCTCCATCTATTCATTGTCCACCTATTGGGCCTACATATCCTCTTCTTGTCTCGTCCTACTTTCTTCTTCTTCTAATAACTTTTGTCTTTCTCTTTACTTTGGTGACGCTTCTTCCTCCTATTTCTTTCTTGTTTCCTCTTCCTTCTTCCTTCTTACTTTTCATTTCTTCCTTCCTTCTTTGCATGTATTTTATTTTCTTTCTTAGTTGTTCTTCATTATGTTTCCTTTCCTCCTCATTGCGTTATTCTCCATGTTTATGCTCGGCTTTCCATTTCTACTCTTCTTCCTGTTGCTTCCTCTGAGCTTCTTCAAATTCTTTTAATTGCCTCTTTGCTTCAATAGTTCCTTTGGTATTCAGATATGCTCTAAACTTTGTACTCCTCTCTTCTTCTAGATCATGTAAAATCTTCCTCTCTGGCTTGGTAGCACTATTTTGAGTAGGCACTTCCCATCGGTTCCCTTCTTGTATAATATATGGTATATGATTTATTTTAGAAGGGTATGCCCCATCACTTGGCCTAGTTGCTAAGGAAGCATTGTATGAATTCTTCATATTTTCCTCATCTTCCAGAGAGATAGAAACATAAGGCCAGGAAAAGTGCAACTTCGCACAGTGTCGTTTTGATACTCTCGGGGGTCATATCTGTGGAAACTCATTTCACCAAACCTGAGGCAAGTGAGTTCTTCAACTTTTGCCTTGTTTCCTTCAGATTCTTCAACTCATAAGACCTCACTTGCAATGGAAGAAGAGGCCAAGGTGTCTTCTTCTTCTTTTGTAATAGTTGTGATAGTCCTGAACAAAGCTGATATCCAATCTCTCGCATGACCACATTATGAATCATGTTCTTTAGTAACAGACGTGGTAACTTTTCAAAATTGAAGACTCTGACGTAGGTGCCTTGTGAAGAAGCGAACCAATATGCAACTTCAAAAACCGGTTCTTTAGCTTGATATGTCATCTAGGGTGCCTCTTCTTCAAAAATCATCTGATAGAGCACATCAAATATGTGCTCAACCAATTTTTTGTAAACTCCATTGTAATTGAATTATGAGAATATCTTGCAATATATGTTGACAGAGATAGACTAATGAGCCAATTCCGTTCTAGACCGGGAAACTTGTTTCTTGCACATATTCCATCAACAAGGTATGCATACATGAAGAATTGAGTTTCCCCATGTTCAACATCCTTCTTTACCTTGGATATGTTAATTTGTAGTTGTTGGACAAATAATTTTTTCCAATTGAAGATCTTTCATTCTATTACTAACGAGTAAAGCATGAAAATACATCCTTCATAAAAAAAACTCAATGCTTTCCCGTCCATACAACCTGTCGAACATTGGGGCAAGGTATCGGTAAGCCTTATTTACTGATTTTATCTTTGTAGATCCCCTCTAGCTTCTAGTGAAACTTGGTTGGTTCTTTCCACCATGATCTAGTCACATCCCCAGTATTCAAATAAGCCCAAGCTACATAATATTAAGAGTTGAGATAAACTTTCGGCTTTCGAAACTTGTAGTAGGAATGAAGATCATGTGGTCGGTATGATGAAGAAAGGGACTTTAAATGTATGGGTTGTTCTAATTTTACCCATGGGACTTGAATTAGATCCTCTAGATCATATTTCCTTTAAGATTAGACAAAAGACAGGTAATCTTTATTTTCACAACTATCGTCCCAATCAAAAAAACTTTATTGTAATAGGTCTTGTTCCTGGTCAAAAATAAAGAGAACTTGTGTTCCCCATCCTTTCACTGGATCCTGCTACTAATAAAGAAGCTCAATTCCTAAAATATCCCATATATTTGGGTGGTAATAGAGGAAGAGGACACATTTATCCCAACAGGAGTAAGAGCAACAATGTGGTCTATAACGCTTCAACATTCAAAAGAGTGAGCAAAATTTTACATAAAGAAAGGGGTGGATATGAAATAACTATCGATAATACATCAAATAGTGGGAAAGTGGTGACATTATACCTCTAGGTCCAGAGCTTCTTATTTCAGAAGGCATATTGATCAAGGTCAATAAACCATTAACAAATAACCCTAATGTGGGTGGATTTGGCCAATGAGATGCATAGATAGTACTTCAAGATCCATTACGTGTTAAAGGTATTTTATTATTCTTAGCATCTGTCATTCTTGCACATATATTTTTGGTCCTTAAGAAGAAACAATTTGGGAAAGTTCAATTAGCCGAGATGGACTTTTGACCATGAAGTTGTAGAATTTTCTCTACAAATCAGCTAGCTCACTGATATCATGTATAAATTTCACCTGCAGATCAAACTGATATATGCAATGTACTAAAACATAATACTAGATCTACATCTACCATAAACTTTGTGGAAGCTAATCAACCATGAGAAAAATCAAGCATGGACACATATAACTGATAATAAGGAACCAATCATACATAACACAGAAGAATTTATCCAGGAAAAGCACCAGCCTAAAACCCCATCTCTGTATTATCAATCAAGTGGAAATCCTCAACAACATACAAAAAGAATCAGCTCAAAAGCTATCCTGCTCTCTCTGTACTCTGGTGATCTTCAATCAGAAGATGAAAATCATGGACTACCTAGGACTCATTATATAGGCTGGTTGGCCTGATCATACCTGCTGTCACCTCAGGTCCAACTACATAGTCATGGAAGAAAATAGATTCCTTCCTCATGCAAGGAATACTTACTAGAAATATCCTAGCATCTGATAGTACACTGTCCCTCCTCTAATCTCAACTGGGTCTCTGTCTGAACTGTCATGCATCAGTTATCCATGAGAGAATACTCAGTTATCTGAAAATAACAGTTGTCACATGCATGCAATCATTAACAAACTGTATCTCATTAATTTAACAACTTGTTAAATTAATCTAACTGAACTTGACTAAGTTAAACTAAGTCAATTGATCCCTCAATATAGAATTGATCCTTATCTCCTTTAATCAAGGGATAAATTCCTAAATCAAGGGAGAAAATAATTGCATGATCTCACAAAGACCTCTGGTCTGATTCTCCTCAACTAATTAACTCATAGAGAATTAATTAATTAATTTCCAAACCACTGGTAAGACCAAATTCGAATTTTACTTCATATAGTTAGACCATGGACTGCTAACAATAAGAAGGGACCCATAAATGCTATTTTAGAAAGTGTTATTTTTAGCAGTTTCACCTCTCACCCAATGTGGCCAATGACCTCACTGGCCAAACTATTATTTTTAGCAAGTTCTATTTTTAACATTTCTTGTTGCACATTTTTCAACACTCCCTCTCAACAAGAAAGGCTTCCTCTCGAATCTGATCCTGTACCTTTGGAATGTTCTGCATGCAATACTTGGTCCCAAAAAAAAAAACTCCCAACTGACTTCTCTGCTGGGCTAGAAACATACTATGATGCTGAAGCTCTACATGTTGCTGACAAGTGCTCCCCCTCTGACCTCTGCGCTACTGCAACATCTCCATGCATCTCGCACCATTGCACATCTCTCTGTGCTACCCTGCACTGTGCAACACACTTGTGCCTCTCGCATTGCTGCAACCTGCATGCTATGCACTGTCCTCAGATTCCCTGCACTGTAGCTCTCTCTGCTGCTCCATCTGCATTTGTCTCTATCCAATTAGTCAATTCTTGCTACTCCTCATCGAGGCTCCCATAGCAAGGTCTCATCCAAGAGGTTGGGTACCTCAAGGATCATGCCCCTCTTCCTTGGGATGATCACTCTATATCGCCCCACCTCCTACCTGGAGGTATGGCTGCATGTGATCCCTCTGCCCACCTAGCTCGAAGTTCCCCCTACTGGAGGTCTCTGCATGAGTAGATGTCTCTACTCGATCTCCACTCAGCTTCCCCTGTTGTGGCTGCTCCACAACCTCCTGATGTTGCTACACCAATCGTGGATCCTCCATAATTGTCTGAGACTTCTTTTGACGGTGCATGTTGAGAGGTAACATACCCTCCCTCTCAACCACCAAGTCTCCATCAGTTGCCTTGCTGCCAAGGCTTTGCATGCATCTTGAACCTTAAGAGTGTACAGGTTCTTGACCCATGAACCAATCTGCTTCACCTGTCTAGTGATGATGTGTCTAAGGAAAACCTTTCCCTTATAGAAGACTACATCATAACCTCTGTCTTCCAACATCACGATCGACACCAAGTTTCTCTTCAGTCCTGGTACATACTTGACATCGGTCAAGGTAAGGCGAGTTCCATGCTCCCTCTGAAAAATAACCGTGCCTACACCTAAGACATTATACTTCTCATCATTACCCATCGTTGTGAGTATCTGGAAATCTTTCTCCTCCAGAGTACTGAACAAACTCTTGTCGTCGGCCATGTGGAAAGAAGCTCAATTGTCAAGAAACCAACCACTTCCCGCCATGAATGAAACCATGCATGCGAAGTGTGTGAAATCCAACTCAAACTATGAAGCAAGTGCCTCACCTTCAAATCCTTCCCCGGATCCCCTCTTGGATTTCCTCTGTGGACAATTTGCAGCATAATGGCCCACCTCATGACAACAAAAGCATCGCACTTTCGATTTGTCAACCTTCTTCGCACCCTTAGAAGAACTAGATTTGGAAAGAGAAACCTTCTCCTTCCCTTTCTTTGCCTTACTCGCTAAGGCACAGTTCTCCTCATCCTCCATGAATGAAGAACCGTCTCTGGTGCTCCATCTGATCTCCCCCTGCATCAAATCCTACCATAGTCATTCCCAATCTGGCAGTTTCTCCCTTCCATTAACCGAGTCCTAGTAGCTATGCCAGCTCTTAGGGAGGCCAAGGAGTGCTAGAGTTACCATATCATCATCAATTGTAATGACCCCTACACTTGCAAGCTCATCCCTGCATGTGATGAGCTTGGTCAGATACATAGAGATCGTCTCATCCTTTTCACACTTGATCTTTCGAAGTTTGTCCTTCAGTGCCAACTTCCTCTGATCACTGCTATTCTGATATAAATCTTTCAATGTTTTCCACATTGCATGTGGAGTCCCCTTCCCATGGAGGCTTGAGACAATGTGATCTCGCACTGCTTCCAAGAGAATTCTCCTAGCTCTAGCCACACACTTCTTCCATTCCGCTAGTTGAGTAGCATCAATAGGCTTAGGGACTTCTTGATCAATGAAGTCCTTAAGGCCGTTATCTTCCAATACTACCTCCATGTGATCCTTCCAAGCTATATAGTTTGAGCTGCCACCAAGGGCATACTCAAGCCTTAAACCATAGAACGCCATCAGTGAAATAGATGTTATAAGAACTTGACATCTATATCCCGAATAATAAACTTCGAATTCCTTCTTCTATAATGTTCTTCCTTGATCACATGTGCTCCAATACCATGTAGAATTTTCTCTACAAATCAACTAGCTCACTGATATCATGGATAAATTTCACCTGTAGGTCAAACTGATATATGCAAAGTACTAAAGCATAATACTAGATCTACATCTACCATGAACTTTGCGGAAGCTAATCAACCATGAGCAAAACCAAGCATGAACACATATAACTGATAAGAAGGAATCAATCATACATAACACAGAAGAATTTATCTAGGAAAAGCACCAACCTAAAACCCCATCTATGTATTATCAATCAAGTGGAAATCTTCAACAACATACAAAAAGAATCAACTCAAAATTTATCCTGCTCTCTCTGTTCTCTGATGATCTTCAATCAGAAGATGAAAATCATGGACTACCTAAGCCTCATTATATAGGCTATAAGTTGGCCTGATCATACCTGTTGTCACCTCAGGTCCAACTACGTAGTCATTGAATAAAATAGATTCCTTCCTCATGCAAGGAATACTTACTAGAAATATCCTAGCATCTGATCGTACATTGTCCCTCATTTGATCTCAACTGGGTCTTTGTCTAACTGTCATGCATCGGTTATCCATGAGAGAATACTCAGTTATCTGAAAATAACAGTTGTCACATGCATAGCCCCAAGGGTTAGCTCAGTTGGTCAAAAATCGTGCCTCGCCATCGAGAGGTCACAGGGTCGAATCCACCCGAAGCACTTGGGATCAGGTCTTGTAGTAGGCCGAGGGGCAATTTAGCCTAGCTATCGCCCAGATTTTTCCGTGGACGTAGCGATCACTCACTGACCAGGGTGCTCGTGAACCACATGCCAAAAAAAAAAAAAAAAAAAAATAGTTGTCACATGCATGCAAGCATTAACAAACTGTATCTCATTAATGTAACAAATTGTTAAATTAATCTAACTGAACTTTACTAAGTTAAACTAAGTCATTTGATCCTCTCAATATAGAATTGATCCTTATCTCCATTAATCAAGGGATAAAATCCTAAATCAAGGGAGAAAATAATTGCATGATCTCACAAAGACCTCTAGACTGATTCTCCTCAACTAATTAACGCATAGAGAATTAATTAATTAATTTCCAAACCACTGGTAAGACCAAATTCGAATTTTTACTTCATATAGTTAGACCAAGGACTGCTAACAATAGGAAGGTACCCAAAAATGTTATTTTAGAAAGTGTTATTTTTAGCAGTTTCACCTCTCACCCAATGTGGCCAATGACCTCACTGGCCAAACTGCTATTTTTAGCAAGTTCTATTTTTAACATTACTTGTTGCACATTTTTCAATAGAAGTTTATTGATTGATTCAAAATGAATACCCCTTTGAAGATGGAGAGCCTTTTATCCTTCTTCTCCCTTATATATTCTTGAGAAAATGTTCATGTAGATATATCTAAATTTGAATAAATTTGAAATACGGAGTGACTCCATAAGCATTGGAACAAATCAACTTTTTGAATGACCCCCATATGCTATATTGTGTACTATATAGATGTCATTCCCTCCTTTCATTGTCCATGTTCAAAAGAAACGATCCAGAAAATAGAGATAAATCACACGGACGACAAATGAGGAGAATAACTAAGCAATCTTGGAGAAGATTCTTATTTTCTCTTATCCTATTATTTATCCCATTCAATTATTCTTCTTTGAAAATATTCAAAGAAGTTTTCCAGTTTTTGTTGGGATAAGAGGAACTAATTGGGTTTCTGATCCTGTCCTATTCGTCAACTCCTTCGTAAATTGAATATTATTTTGCACACTATATTGAGAAATATTAAAAATCCTAAAGAATGAAGAGCAAACAAGTAAGGGGCCACTCGTTAGAAAAAACAAAAAAACAAACAAACAAAAACTATAAAATATTTGATAGGGTTCGTTCTTAATGAGAGAAGATGAATAAAAGATGTTTTTCTGTCCCTTTTATTTTGTAAGCCAAAATGAGAGAAGAAAAGATTATATTTGCACATTCATATTGTCATAGTTGCGGTTTTTACAAAAACTTTGCATAATCTCCCATCAAAGAAATGAACAGATATTTAGTAATTAATATTCTCCATTTTTTTGTTGTTCCTTCGACACAAATATTTAGTAATTAATATTCTCCATTTTTTTGTTGTTCCTTCGACACAAATTAAAATTGGATTAATCCAACAACAACAAAAATTGATCATATAACAGAATAATAGATTGGCTCATCACCTGATTGAAAGGCATTAAATGAAGCAAATGATAGAGTCATTTTATTTGTTACGAATCTTCTCTTCTAATTCATATTAATATAGAAAGAATCTAAAAAAGAGATTTTGATAAGGCCTTACCCTTCAAAGCTCCTGCTTGCTTACACTGTTGAGCATCATGTTCTTGGTGTCTAGACCTTGCAATATCCATATGATTGCTTATGCACATGGTAACACTAGATCTGCAGGAAATTCTTTGGAATCGAGATCTCTTCACATTGATGCATATTTCCATGTCTTCAAGGTCCTCTGGGAACTCTTTCTTGTTGAAATCATCTTTGATGGTCAACTATGATATAGTGGTGGACTTATCCACAAAGCATATAGTGTCTACCAAAATAGGTGGCCCTGATTTGGAACTCTCTCTAGGACCTTCAATCATAATTTTTGTAGCCTCCTTAGTTGGTGCTTGTCTTGTAACGAGAGGCATTATGTCTATAGAATATGTGAGACTAATAATCTCATGATTAGCAGCACCTCCAAATGGAGATGCACTCATGGAAATACAAATTTAGCTCCTCATATAATCACTTAATCTATCAAACTAACAAACACACAAGGAAATCACTAGGAGGAAAGATTGTGCAAGGCTTGAGCACAAGAGGCAATGCTGAGGCAAGAGTGACTTGAATGATAACTGCAAGTGCACAATGCGCAATTATGGAGAGGAGAGATTGTGCATGCTTGATCAATAGACATAAGGTTGGAGGCCTGAGACTTATGACTACGCAATATAAAATTATTGAGAGAGAGAGGGCTCCCTGACTATGCAGTTTGCATCAAAAATGAGAAAGGAGTGTCTGACTACTAGCTGGAAGTGTGTAGTACGTAGTTGAGGCCAAGGATTGCAGTGCAAAGTCACAATGAGCAAGGGAGAAACCACTATTTATTGGAATTGCACAATCCGTAATTGCAGTTAGGTAGGTTTTGGGAGATGTGATGTCATATCAATGGAGAAAAGGCATGATCAATGTGCAGTTGTAGTGATGAAGAGGAAGATCAAGTCAAAATTCAGCTAAGTATGGATCAACAACAAGTAACGAGGATTGTGAGAAGATAAACATGCATAAATAGATTGATCTACAATGATTACAAGAATGCAAAAGGACTTGGAATATGAAGCGACTCTAAAAAAAACATGCAAGAGGAAAACAACATATGTATTTGCTAAAAATAGCAAAAGATACACTTGTTATGCAAAAAGCAGCTTAAAATAACACTTACGAAAGCAAAAATGACAAAAGAGACAATAAAAGCAGCAAAAAATGATAGCTACGAAACAGTGGCGCACATGGAACCAAAATCTCATTGTGCTCAAGGAATGAAAAGAGCTCCAAATATGGGTGTGAGATTGAGCATCAGGCTAGCTTCTTATATAGGTGAGCACACATAGATCTAGGGTTATGGTTTGTGCATGCATGTCGAAAATCTAGGACCTAAAGTTAGTTAGCTGCCACTTGGGATTGAGTCAACCTTGGAAATTGTGTCATTGTCGACAAGTGTTGTGTAACAACTATCCACAGGCAATGCACAGTGTTTGTCCACATAGAATGTGATTGTCTCCAGGAACTACACAATTCACTCGCACAAGAAACTGCACAGTCAACTAGCACAAGAAACTACACAGTTGTTTATCGCAAGAAACTGTGTAGTTGTCTGGTAGAGGGGATTACATAGTTTTTATTGTCAAGGCCTACACAGTCATTGTCATCAAGGAGTGCATCGTTGTGACTAGAAAGCAGTGATTGTTAACTTGACAACTAAGGGATACAAGCTAGGCATACAAGATCGAGAAATTGTGACACTTGAGATCACTAAAAAATGACTTGACACTTAGAAAAATAAGACCAAGAATGACTTGAGCAACCCAAGACAACAATTCACAAGACCAAAAGGAGGCTCCAAACTTAGAATACAAGAAAAATTTTGGAAAGGGTTTGTAGCAGCTACAACAGGTCCATAAACCACATTGAAAAAAATATATACTTCATAATGTATTTTTGCGAGTAAATTTCTTTCTTAATGATAAGTGTCCATATTTATGAGCACATGTGTTTTTAAATGTTCTTACTAAGATATTGAATTTCCTACATAAATTAATATCTAGTATTATAGCTCTTAAACATTTAGGCACTAATCCTAGTTCATATTTTAGTTGCTTAGAACTTTGATGGTACTATCTAGTTTAAGCTGCATCTCAACTAATATCTCCACCATAAGATTGTATCAGTTAGTTTTATTAATTTCATATAAAATACTTTTTATAAAATTTTAATATTAAGTATATATAAAGTTTTAAAAAGGTGTAAAATATTTAAAGTTTTATTTATTTATCAATCTAAGGGAAATTTTAATGTAAAGTATTTACAAAGTTTTAAAAATGTGTAAAATATTTGAAGTGTTATTTATTAATCTATAGGGACTATAGTTAAAACCTTAAGAAAATAAGCATATATCGTTAAATCATTCCTAAATAAACTAAGCTAAACTGGGTTTATAATACCAACTTAACATTCTTCAAAAAAATCTCTATTTTTTTTTGTCTTTAGAGGTGAGGTTTCCTACAACTTGCTTATATCCATTCCGCATAGCTCATTCTTTTCCAAAAGATTGTATTGCGAATTAATTCAATAAAATTTTGTAATTATACATATAAGTGTATAAGATGATTTGTGATTATTCATATAAGTGTATAAGATGGAATTGTGACCTGAGAATGTTATAACATTACATTTTAAAAATTCAATCATTCATTAAGTCATGACTATGTCATTCCAAAACAATGTTTGAGTTTTGAAGAATAACATTCATTAAGTCATGCTTATGTCATTCCAAAATAATGTGATTGCAAGTTGTTGCAGATAACAGAAATTTCCTCATTGTGGTGGAATCCATGTCAAACATGATAAGCTCATTGGCTCTTGAAGAAGTAGCATTTGGTGTTAATGTAGGTTCCCTATTTATGAAGAAGTACCACTATGAAGGAATTTATAATTAGGATATGTTTTTGAAGAAATAAATATGGGTTCATAAATCAATAAAGGAATATTGATCTTAACTTATTTACTTATTGGAAATTATTTTTATGGGTAGATTAAAGCCTAAGCAAGATATTTACATGGAATTTTTTTGTTATTTTTTCTTTGAGAAAATTGGCACTTATTTACTAATTGGAAATTATTTTTATGGGCAGATTAAAACCTAATCGGGATATTTACATGGAATTTTTTTGTTTATTTTTTCTTTGAGAAAATTGGCATATATTAACAATTCTTGATAATTCTATTAATTTTTTACAATTATTATTATTGACTAATAATCGAAAGAATCAACAAAATACATACTGAAAAGTAAGTGTATCACTTACCCTTAAAACCAAAAAAGAAAAAAGGAAATGTGAACTGACATTGAACTTGAACAATATCATCCATAGGCTTGAAATAACACTGAGCAACCATATATCGTCTTTTTTAGGGGAATTGGTCGTAGGGTACTCGTACCAACTTATCATGGAAGTGTCTATGATATAGGCCTCCTTCCCATGAACTAAAGCTACAAAATCCTATACCTTTGTTCCTAAACCGGCCATAATGAAAGAGTGAGGGAAGAAGGACAGAGTTTTATTTTAATTTCCATTTTTTCCCAATTTTTGCATGAGAGGGTTACTTTGCCCTTCCCCTTTTTACGTTTTAAAAAAAAAAAATCCACCTCAATGTATGTGCCAGGTCAAACTTTGAATTTCACTTTATTTGGCAAAGGTAAAAAATGGACCCTCACACAAAATAGCCAGAATGCAGCCTCAGGCATACCTCATAAAGGTCCTGAAAAGACCATCATGAATATGCAATTGGTGGTCTAACATTGTGCCACCTATGCCCCCAATTTTGGCTAGGAATACTTCCCTCTAAACCCTGATCTACCCGTGGAGCTCACATTATACCCAAACTCGTGAAAGTTGCCATGTCAACATATGATACTAAATCAAGGAAAAAAAAGTGTTTTCTGAAAGATCTCAATGAGTAATTTGATGATGTATTCAAAAAACTTATAGTAGGGGTGATTAAGTATTATTTTGACTACTTTGAATCTCTACCATGAGAGTTAATTAGACCATTCGACCTTAAATAGTTCACAAACTTCTGACAGCTCTAACTTGGTCATTTGATATCATAATGAGACCAATGAGCTATCCCTAGAAATATATTTGAGTCCATTTCAACCTAAAAGATCTAATTTTATAATCTGGAGCCTATCATTAGCGATTTATATACCCTAAAATATTATCACCAAATTGGCCTTTGAAATTAGCCTTGAATTTGCAAAGGCTCGTTCTCAACAATCAAGGATCAAACTAGGCATATGATATATCATTGGAAAGGTTTCACAATTTCCTACATCTCCTTAATACCTAATTTCCATTTTTATGTTGATATTAGAACAATAACTGATAAGGAAGTTAGAGCTATGATTTTTGGTCATTTAGGAAGCATGTAATTCTTAGCCTTCGTAGTCTAGTCATACACATTTACAATTGGGGACACGGTAACTTGTTGGATATATTATCTTAATCCCTATCATGTATAATCATTGGAATTTCTATAAAATTAATGGAATTCATTTGATTCTCTATCAAATATCGTGTTTTCATGGGACATTCCCCCTGAACAGAAAAAGGGACCAATGTTGAAATATTTTCAAATTGATTCCTTAGCTAATGAAATGTGACTTAAGCATCCCTAACATGTAAAATTATGATATGGGATGGCTTCAGAACTCAAAAATATTTTGGAGATGGTTTCTCCCAAGGGAAGAAGATTGGGGCCCTAGAACAAGTTGAACAAGGTTAATTGAGCCTACCTGATTGCTGACAAGAAGTTGTTGGACATATTGATACTGATGGTTATTTTGAATATGTCCAATGGTTGATAGTAGGTCAGGGTACATTGTAACTCTAGAATCCATTTAGTGCTACTAACCTTCTTATTGATAGTTAATGCATTGGCCACTCTAAAACATGAAGCTTGAAACTAATGTTGAATTGAAACCAAGTGACTTAAACTGGTGACTAGTGGTCTTCTAGTGTCTGATAAGTCACTTACAAGCTTAATTTAAATTTAGAAAGTAACCCCCTAATACTATTTACTAGGAAAGGGTTATAGTAATTATGACTCCTACCCTTGAATTTCACTAAATTCGAAGCTTAATAGGCTACCAAGAGCAACCCTCCTACTAACTCGGGAAGATATAAAAAGTAGAAACATCATGTTGAGCCCAAAGCATATTTTTGTGTCAACATTATTAGAAAGAGAGGGGCAATTCCTTGCAAGGCACGTCAAATAATGAGATCAACCATGTGACAAGTGAGAATACTCGGTAAAAGATATACTTTTGGATTAACCGGGGGGGTGAAGGGGGGGTCGACTATAGCATGAGTACCAATTCTCATAATACGTATAAACAAAAGAATTAAAGTGACACAATAGGAGTATTCAAGTGATTTATACTGATATTTTAAAAAATATAGAAGAAGGGGAATGATGACCTAGGTTTTTTTTAGCAATGTGACCCAAGTGACATAAGTACTTCACTTGAATAATGGCTTAACTAGGAGAACAAAAGCTTGAGGTGAACTTGGCCCAACACAAAGTCTCATGCATGCCTTTAATTCTCAACACATAGACAAGAAAGCAAGGATATTTTGTAGTCATTGATCGACGTGAGAAAGAAACAACCAAGAAAACCAATCAATAAGTGGGTGAAGAAATATGATTTTTTTTGCAGAAGAAAATGAAGTATCTCAAGCACTATCAAGTGATTGTACTCTACAGATGAAAAGAATGGTGCTTGGGAATTGTAACATCACATTTTTTTGGTAAAAACATACTCACATTCACGTATCCATGTTAGCCATCATGCCATCAAGCTTCAACTTCACTAGGAAATATTATACTAATTCTCTTAGACTTTACCCCACCAGTTTTAACTTAATAGAAATCAAGCTCAATCCTTCTTATGGTGATATCAAGCAATGATTTTGATTATGAGAAAGCATTCATCAAAAGGATTCTTAGGATGACATTCAATTCAATCAACCATTTAATGAAAAGAAAATTACATTTCTCACTAAAATCAAATAAACCAAAATCAAGGAGTAGTTGACAGCCTATAAAGGCCAAAATTAAGAGGGAAACCAAACAAGTGTAAACTCAAAACTAAAATGAAACAAAGAAAAATCTTAAAATTGTAATAAGAGAAGGTACCTATAAGAAGAAATTAAATTAAGGTGATATATGTATAGAAAGAATGAGTTTTCTTACGCATAAAAGAACTATAGGTGGAAACTATTTATGAGGAATTGGTGTGGCTCACCATCCAAGGTTTTCAATTTGAAAGCATTGGTCTCTACGACCTCATATATTATGTAAGGACCCAACCATAATGAATCAAACTTACAGTGTTTGGATGGGGCCTCGTGTGTTTGTCCCATAGCAGGACATCATCTCCTACCTTGCAATTTACCATCACAACCCTTCTATTAAATGAATGTTTACCAATGTATTGCATTTTTTGGAGGTGTTGGAAGGTATGTTTTCTAACCTTATATAGTTCAATTACGGCATCTAAATGATGTTATAAGGGATAGAAATCATCTTCTACCTCAGTAATAGCCAACCTTATTGGAACTTGCAAGTGAATAGGTAGAACCATAAAGGTCTCATACACCAGAGTGTAAGGTCTTCATCCTATAACTATCTTGGTTGTTATTTGATCATCCCATAAAGCAAAGTTTAGTTCTGTGTGCTAATCATGTTCTCTTAAGGATCATAATCATAGTTTTATTTGTTGATTTAACTAATCCATTACCATAGGGGTAATGTAACATCCCTGGTGAAAATTCCATGTAATAAAAGTAAATAAAGGCAAAATAATAACCACAGATGATAGGACACTTATTCAAAGTTGAATGTAGGGAAAAATCCTAGTGATGGGAATCGCTTGTGATTGGTTATGGCTAAGGAAATTGGCAAAGGCAATGGATAAGGCTTTGGAAAGGCAAAATGGCATTTTTGGCACAATTATTTATGAAAAATAATGGAAATTAGGAGAAAAAAGAGGTAAAAGGTCACATGTTGCATGTGAGGAGAAAATGAAGGAAAATAATGGAAAATGAAGAAAATAGAGGCATGATTCATAAAAAGGCTTTTGCAGATCAATTGGTAACCTTTTGTCAGTTCAGCTTTGGAGCTCTCTCATTATTCTCTTTCTCTCTCTCTCATACACTTGGAGACAAATTTTTCTTGGAGCACTCTTTGTGGGTGTGGCATATTTGGATTCTTGGAGCAAGAAGGCAAAGGAAGACCAGGAAAGCACAAGAGGGCATCATAATCAGTAGCTACATCATATCTTCTTGCAGGTACCAAGTTACATGTATGATTTTTTCACTAGCTTTTGCTTGCATGGCATATGCATGTGGATTCTTGGTCATGATCTATCATTGGCATGGAGGATTACCTGGATTGACAGTGGATTACCTAGCCTTTCCATTTCCTAGATATCCATGGTGATTGTGGATTTACTTTCATTATTTCGTCTTGATTGGTTCTCATGTTTCCTTAGCTTGGTTTGAGTTATTAGTTCTTGGAAACCCTGGTTGGACAAACGCTCTGGAAGCCCTATAACATCTTGGGTTGAGTTTCTAGTCCTGGAAGCCTTGGTTGGACAAACGCTTTGGAAGCCTAATGACAATTGTGGGTTGAGTTACTAGTCCTAGAAACCTTGGTTGGAACAAACGCTCTGGAAGCCCTGGAAGGCTTAGATGGAGACCAATATGATGATGGTTTTGTGATGTCTGGCCGTGAGGTGGAATCATTGTTTGATGGGTTGAGGTGGATGGCCTCTGGAAGCCCTCAATGAGTTTTGATTGATGTGTTATATGAGATCCCACGTGTTATCTCAGGTCGTAGTATGCTTCTCCAAAGATTCCAATGGCGCGGTATTCACCAAAAATAAATGGAAAAATTACTCTCAAGGGAATTCATAAGGATTGATCTCTCTCGGCACTTAGTTCATGGCACAACATGCATCACAAACTAGAGGTTCAGACTTAACCGTGACTCAAAGTGATCAAGGGGCCTAATGATTTCTTTTAAGCACGAGGTAAAATGTGTGTTCCTTTCACCAGGATTGTTGTCCCTCAACACCCCCAACTCTCCTAAAGCCAACTCTGGTGGCACGACTTGCATGAGAATTAACGAGAGGAGTAGCACTAGCATTGATTTTTCAAACATTGATTCGACAATCCAAATTGGTTTCGAGGGAAAGCAGAGAGCTCGTTCTGATCAGAGCACTACCTATCATAGCACAGTGGGGTCGCCTGCCAGATAGGCTCCCCCCATTGGATCCTCATGATCGGAGGCCGCAGGGCCTAAAGGTAAAGGTAAAGGTAAGATATGATGGTCCAATCTCACTTCTGATCTCCGCTTCCCTGTCTACTGACCAACCCTGAACCACCACGTACCCCTTGCTCCAATCCCTAAGCCCGCCACTTAGACAATTGCGTTCTTTAACTATATAATAACCTATCACCCAAAACTGCCTTTCCCGACAACTACTATACAGTCCCAGCAAGAATATCCCCGACTAGTCACTTGTGCACGATCTATCGCTTCACGTACCTGAAACGTATAAGGACCAATTCCAACGTCGTTTTAAGATACTCCTACAAGCTCCAGGTAACCTAACACCTCGATCACCTGCATTTTTCTTTGATTCACTCAATAAAATGAAGCAAATTGCGCCTGCAACCCTTTAAACCTGTGAGGTCAAGTCTACTGGTGTCAAGCTCTTGGTGGATTCTGAGAGTCAAATTGTAGACCCTGGTTGTCCTTATTCACTCACCTACCTCTGTTTCAAATTATTTTCTAACCATGTGAGGAAAGAAGACCCTTTTAGGGTTTTCGACTCTAGTTTGTAATTTCAAATTGCACCTTCAATTCACCATTTCCCTAAATTTATATCCTGGCTTGCCATAGCATACCAAGAAGATAAGAACTACTTTGCTTCTACCTCAGGGACTAAAATCCTGGAAGTAACTCCTACTTTGATCTAAATGGATTTAACTTTTCATGTTTCTTCCATAATACAGTTGTTCACTGAAGCTACCTTATTCATCACTTTATTACTCTCCCTCCCGATGAACAATAGTCCTTCCTAGACCAAATCCTTGCCCCTGAAGTTAAATCACTTCCCCCAGAGGATTGGTTCCCAATAACCCTCTTCTAGAAATTTGTTCGACCTGTCCTGACTGCAATCGCCTGTTTCATGAGCGAAGATAGCTCACAAATAGTAAATAAAGCCATCCTAGGGTATATGCATAAAATGAAACTGCCTGGCTGCTTACTCAACATCCCACTCTACCTATCTGTTGTCATATGTTTTTAGCTTTGCTATTTCCCTGCCACTTCTTACTTTCGCTACTATTCCATGTTGTTTTATTTGTTCCTGTATACCCATATTGAAGAATTTCAATGTCTGGACCTTCAAGTGTTTTATCCCAAAAAGAAACAAAATTTTGTCTTTGATTGGAATATTTATGTGAGAATAAGACTCGGCTTGAGAGGGTACTCCCAATTGATCTTGACCTTCATGGCCATTACATACCGAATCATCCATGGGACCCCACCACCCAGAGTCTTCTTGTAGAAAAAAGAGTTCCTCCAACTCAACAAGTATGTTATGATAGGAGATTGGTACCTTTATAAGGATTACAAAGAGATTCGGGTTTACGGTTGTGAACTTCGTCCATACTGCTTGTCAGTATTCATGCCCATGAGGATCTTCGCCCTTTAGTTCATTCGACAAATCCTCAGTGTGGACCTGCTTCATTTTGTAACAGCAAAGAAAGGCTACATTTTTAAAATAGGAAAGTTAGTAGGTCCTTTTGTGGTAAACACAAGGCAGGATTTTAAAGTAGTTGAGGCCCTACTTGAATCCATGGAGCTCGAAAAGGGAGACACTTGGCATTACGATCCCCAAGGCATCATTGCTCGAAGGAGAGAAAAGATTAAAGCATCAAATTATGTGCATGACCGTAAGCCTGAAATTGAATGGAAAACTAACTTTGATTCGTGGCCTCTTAATACATAAATGGAGACCAAATCCCCTGTAAGCATGGGCAAAGCATCAAAGAGGCATGTTGACTCAACAGGGGATACTGACATGGAGGAAGACCATATAAATAAAAAAATTATGAGTCAAGGTCCAGAAGAGGAAGAAGAAGAAGAAGAAGTAGGGATACATCATGAGAAACCAGTGTCTGATCATCCAGGTTTTCAGATTAATTTGGAAAATCCACCAGCAGTTATAGCTTCATCCACAACTAAAGTAGGCATTCTAGAGCCTGAGGATAATGCTATTGCTTCAAGATCTAGTTGGTCTCTAGGAAAATCTATTGAGGGAATCAACAAAAAAGTCAAGGAGAGAATGCAAAGAGAAATGGATTCTTAATCAACACCTAGCCATACTCAACTACTGACCAATATGGACCTAGAGAGGGATGAGATGAGAATTTCACTGCAACACCCATCAGTGCAGTCCTTACCTACAGGGTCCCATTTCAAGACCTTGGATGTTTCCCTAAACTTAGGTAGTGTCCCTTTATTGGATAAGTTCAACTTACATAAGCAGCTTGGGGAGATGTTATATGATGATCTTGGTAAGAACCTCATGACTATCACTAGAGCTGATATATATATAGGAAACATCTCCATTAAAGTAAAATTGGAGAAGGCCAACTCTAGAGCTCTATATCTCCATAACGAATCATATAAAGAGTTGATAATTAAAGTGGTTATAAACCTAGATGACATATCAGCTGTGGAAGCCATTCTACAATCAACTCAGAAGGAAAATCAAGAGTTAAGGCATAGGCTAAAGATGCCTGGTAGTGAACATGTCCAAACAAAGGAGTTGGCACAGGCCGAGATGGAGAAAGAGAAGTTGATGAAGGAGTTGACAGATAGCAAGGATAAAGTATTGGATCTGGAAAAAATGGTGATTGAATTGCAAAAGAAGATTGACTCTCATGTATGTGTGGTAATAGTGCCTGAAGATCCCCAGATCCCCACAGAGCGCCTCACATAGGCTCTCATTGAGCTTCAACTTTCTAAAGGTGAACTAAAGAAGACACAAAGGGACTTAGATACTGCTAAAGTCCAATTAGCTCAGAAAGAGAAACAACTGCAAACCACAGTCACCAATGTTGAACATGTCACTAAGAACCTACAGGTTGCAACACAAGAGATAAATGAATTGAAGGCTAAGATGAAGGGAAACATGTCTCTCCTCGAAGCCAGGAAATTGGTGTGGGATGAGATCATTTAGGAAATTAATCTCAGTTGGGAACATGATCAAAGGGTCATTAGTGTGGAGTATGAATCATCAATAATTAATGATAAAGAGACGAGTATAAGGAACTCCAAGACTACTCAAAGATTTATTCGTTTCTTGAATGAGACAAAAACCAAGGAGTTGAGACCTATAGACATAGCAGATAGAATCTATGTAGTGATGGAGATCTCCAAGGTGATTTCGAAAGAAGAAGCCAAAGCTAGAGCAGAAAAAACCCTAGTCAAGGTACAAAAGGATATGGCTTATTTCAATGAAGAGTTCAATGGGATCATACAGGCTGGGTTGCCTAACCTTTGGGGTCCTCATGAGGAATTGTTGCCTTAGGAACAGTACCTGGGTTGCCTAACCTTTGGGGGCCTCATGGGGAATTGTTGCCTTAGGAACAGTACAATCAGAAGATGATAGAAGCTAAAAGCAGGGCAGGATCATCTCATGAGAAAATGTCTCTACTTTGATTAACTAGAAGAGTCTTTACTTTGCTACCCCAGAAGATTCCTTCCTTCGCTATCCTAGAAGAAACTTCACTGCCCTAGAATAAACTTCGTTGCCCTAGAAGAAAGTCTTCTTTGCTAATCCAGAATATCCTTTCTTCGCTGCTCTAGAAGAGTCATCTTTTTCTGCCCTTATTTCATATTTTCTTGTGCACCTTCTTCGCACTTCTCTGCACCCTTCTTCGCACTTCTTATAGGTCGAATTTAGATCGAAACTACTTAGTTGAATGGAGGCCGAGTTGGGCTACATATACATCTTTTCACTAGGTCTTTAAGCCGACTTGTGCTAGAATATTCTATCATCATTGAAGGCCAACTTGAAGAGGTTAGATGACAATTTCTTCGAGGATACTTTTACATAAACAAGACGACCTTTCACGAAGTGTAACATGACTTCACTACATGAAAATGACTCTTACATTTTATGACAAATAAGTCTTAAAGAATCTCAATTGCAGTCTTGACTCAAAAACAAAATCCTTGCTTATGAAACCCATGAAGCAAGTCAATAAAGTAATTTCATTTTTATTATGTACATATCATTACATAAAATCATATTTACATGTCATTATGAAGACCGACCTAGTTACACTTTTCAACATTGGGTCCCACTAAACTTTTGGACAACTTAAGCCTTAATCGATCTCATGCTATAGGCATGACAACGTCCAAGGACCTAAAGTCACTCTCACAGGCTTGCCTACGAGCGTCCAGAGATTAAATTTTTCAATGCTATGTCAGCGTCCCCAGGATTTGAGCCACTTTTTCAGGCCTAGAGCTCAGGTCACTACCCAGAATTGAACCATGTCTTCGTAACAGTAAAATAACATGGAAGTGACAGTGCTAAAGCAAATACTTGTTTAATACCTTGGTTGGACCCCTACTATCCATGACAGGGATTTCGTCAAATATATCACGAATATGTAAAAAGCAGGTGTAAATAACAGTTTTGAGCATAGGGGTCCCATACTTAGCTAAGAATCGCTAAGAACCCTTGATGCCTGAATACATCAACTTCTATTCCATCCATTAGGTCATATATACATTGATCATTCAATTACAAGTAAAAACATGATGAAAACCATACATGGTTGCTTTCATAAAACACATACATAACCAAAATAATAGCAGCATAAATACTTATGAAAGTATAACCATATAGACCACATATAATTCATCAAAATACTCATAGAAATACAAGGAGAAATAACCTTTCATTAATGATGCAAAATCAAACTTGGGATGGGACTTCCATGTTCCACCCGACCGTAGAATGGCTGAGTCAAATCTCTCTTTAGCCATTCACCCCCATGTAATATTCCAAGTATGAATGTGGTGTTTTCAATCCTAGAGACAGTCTCTGGATTGCAAGAAGACCAGTGCCTAGGACATCCAAATTTAATGCATTCTTACTATTCTCTGAAGGATTTTAGAGCGCCATTTTGATGTCACTTATAATTTGAGTTTAGTTGGTTCAAAAAAACTTCGGAAAGACACGACTCATGAATTCTTTCTACACAAGAGATGCACAGTGATAAAAACTATCCATCAACAATGGTCAATATCATTCGAGGACTTACATCTCATTTTTCTTAGATGTAGATATGACCACAAAAGAAATAAAGAAGAAATCCATCATATAGAGCTTAAGAGATCAAGTATTCCACATATCTCTGGATTGAGAGATAAATGACAACCAAGAAATAATGGTGGATGCTAAGATACATGGAGCGCATTTAAAGATCTAAGTTCCATAATTAATACATGCATTCTTCATCAATAGTTTGATTTAAAATAATCTGTATTTAAGAGGAAACACATCTAGCAGCGTCTTAACATGAAATCTAAGATGAATATGAAACATTTATGAAAGTACTAAGGAGAAGAGACATACTGAAATCCCAAAACAAAGGAATCACCATACATATTACAATAATATTCTGTGAAACATACATGTTGAAAGAACTAGAACATTTCCTTCTCAAAACAATACGAAGTTTCTTTCCAAAATTCTAAACCTTTCCTTTGTTCATCCAAATTGTATATGTAGGTGTTTTCGACAGAGATAGGTCGTTAAAGAGATATTCTTTCTTGATTTGGTTCATTATGCCAAAAACATCTCAAAATTCTAGCGTGCGTGAATGCACAGTTGTTTTAACTATAATGTACTCATATAACACAACAAAGTAAATTTTTTTAGTAAAAATAACATAAAAGTATGCCAAATATGGCATGATTCAGAGGATCTTCAAGATCGATGAGATGATGCGGCCTGGTGAGGAGCATGCGAAGCTCAAGGACTAATAGCTTGGACGAGTGGTAGATTTAAAAATTGTACGCATCGTTTCCATAAGGCTGGAGGGGGTTGAGGAGCATAATTAAACCGCTTGTAGCTAATCTTCAGATCAATCACACCTGAGTAGCCCAACTTGCGATGAAAAAGACTTATAAATATCCTGAGTAGTTGAAATTCCTTATTTAAGAAATCCACCACAGTTTTTCCCTTAAGAGTGGCTCTATAGAAGACATAGAGAATGAAATTCTCTAGGGAAGTTGTGGAGGTGCAGTGGAGAGAGATAGAGACTGAGTTTCTCTAGAAGGAGTCGAAAAGGAACAGTTCTAGATCAGGAAGAAAGGCAAAGGAAGGAAAAGGCGGAACATCAAGGTTGGTGACAAGGTTCTTGAGAGGATACAAGAGTCAAGGATCGATGTCATGGTATTAGTACTTATTAATTGAAGATCTAGAAGAATTTTGATCAGGTTTTCCTCTCAAGAGGTGAGAGGTTTTTTCCCTAGCTAGAGAAGCCTACATACTGTGTCACTTGTCTTTTATTATGTATTTTTGGTAATTGTCTTGATTAAAGAACACATTAATAAGCTAATGAAGAAAATATTATAAGATTAAGAAGTAAAAGTGAATCACAAGCAATTATCAAACAAAGAAATTGTTAACATTAAATGCCCTAGATTTGTCAACATGGTATTGGAGCTAAGGTGTTGAATTCAAAGGAAGGGCATCTAATCAAAGAGATTTATCAGGGGCTTAGTATTTAGCTCAAAATTAAAAGTTATCATATTAGCTCGAAAACTGTATGGTTGCATCTGTCTCATCAAGACGATCACAACGCAATTTGTTTCACTGAAAAAGGAGTCCAAATGAAGGAGAAAAGGCATGTTGTTCGTTTTCCTAAACAGCTAAAAAAATGCAGAATGGGACATAATGATGACATGGCAGTCCAATCAGCAAAGGAAATCTTTTGACTTAGTTACCGGAGAACCCACAGTAAAAACCATTTTTTGTCAACGTTTCAAATCCCAACAGGGATCCATCATTAGGACTTCTTGAATGTTGATAGTAGAAGAGCTTAACTGAGAGATTTAAATAGTTATGGGGTGAGTTGATTTAAGGATGAAATGAAGGTCGGCTTGATTAATAATATTTATTATTATCTTTTTTAGTTTATTATTATTATTAATAAAAATTAATGTTTAATTATACATATCTTGATTAAGGGGAAATTCCTCATTTTCCTCCAATGAGACTGTGACAGGTCACTTCCGATTCGACATAGAGTTGTTGAAAAGAAAATTGCATAATTAACTCTAATATAGAATCGAATTTGTTTTTATTTAAAATTGATTATATATATGTATAAAATTATTATCTTAGATTATATAGTTTATATAATAACATGTATAATTATATAATTATATATGAAACAATTTTATTAAATTCAACATAAAGAGAAATCACAATATCCCAAATTCTGATTAAATCTTAAGTCAAACGTAATATTTAAAGGCACATCTTAAGTCTAATGTGGAATTTGAATTTGTTTTTATTTAAATATTATTATATATTAGAAATAAGTTATAATTTATATTATATAGTTTGTATTATAAATTATTATTAATACATGATATATTAATAATATTAAACAATATTTATTAAATTTCACATATAAAAATTCCGAATTAATCTTAAGTCAAACGTAATATTTAAATGGCACATATAACTCTAATGTGGAATTTGAATTTGCTTTTATTTAAATATTATTATATATTAGGAATAAGTTATTATTTATATTATATAGTTTTTTTTACTATATATTATATTTAATACATGTATATATTATATATATTAAACCATATTTATTAAATTCCACATATAAAGAGAAATCGCATATCCCAAAATTTTGAATTAATATGAATTTTATATGGATTGGAAAGAGGTGGGTTTGAACTTGCAACCTCCCAAACACAAATTCCTTGCTATACCAACAAACCAATGCTACAAACATTGAAATATGTGACCACACAATTACATTTAAAGTATACCAAAATGTGATGGTGGGGTGGTGGGAGCCAACTATGCAGGCCAGCCCCCACCCATGCGACCTCAAGCACGTGTCCAAGGGCCAGCGCCAACACTAAGCACAATTAGCGCCTAATCATGATTAGCATTTAATTAAACCGTTTGTTAATTTGACAGAATTTATGGCGAAGCCACCAAATTTGAAACCACCACCAAACTTGCCAGACTTAACTGAGGTCTCTCCAAATTTAGCGGAGGTTTCCTATGAAAAATTGAATGAAGCATAACTTACTCGATTTTCGACCAAATTGAGATAAAAAAACAAGTGTTCTTGGCTAATTTGGACCTTCTGGACACATTGATGTAGGTATCGGGAGCCATAGAGATTTGTAAACAGAATTTTTGCCACATTGAGCTAATATAGAGGCCCAAGCCATGGAAGTTAGACCAAGGAGATGTAGCCCATGAGGAGTGAACTCCTTCACCAAAACACTGTGTTAATGTTTCTCTTTGATGGTTTGCTATACTGTAGATGTTTGTTGTTCATTATTCATTTTTGAAGCTATTTTTTTCATGAATGTCTTGTTTAACTTAAGGAAATGTACCTGTTTGTAAGCACCAACAACTAAGGAAACCTCAACACAAAAAGCAAGAAGCAAGCACATGTTTATAAATTTGTAATTATTATTAGCACAACAAAACTAATCATACAAATACAGATCAAGTTGGTATCAGAGCAAAGGTTGAATCGCTTGATTGCTTGAGTTTGTGCAATTAGGATTTTAATGGTTGCAAAATTGTAATGCTTACAAGGTTAAAGTTGCAGAGAGGAGAAGGGAAGATATTGGTTGCAACTCCTGAGGTAATACCCAAAAGAAGGAGAGCCACAAGGCCACAATCTCCAACACCCAAAGTTCCAATTCCATTTGCACTTGAAGCTCCTCAAGTTTTGCCTTCAATTTAGATTAAAGAGGTACAAATAGAACAAGTTTCTGAGCCTGAATCCATAGCCATTATGTCTCGAGAAAGAGAACATGAAGGTCCCTCTTTAGAAGAGAGATTATTCAAGAAATCTTTCTCTACTTTGACTGAGATGGTTAAAGTCCTCTATGAAGAGAGGAATACCAGACTGGTTGGAGAGAGTTCTAAACCTCCACATGGAGAAGGAAACTCAGAGGACAAAAAAGATGAGAAGAAGGATTCCAACAGGAATGGTGGAAAGCCACCTCCATCTCCACCATCCTCAACATCTTCTTCATCATCTCCATAATCTCACACAACATCATCTTCTACTACCACCACTGCAACTACCCATACTCATTTCAAAACCCCAAAAGGAAAAACTCCATTACTAGAATTGGACATAAAATTCCAACTTCCCATGTACAATGGAGAAGTGAATGCAGAAAAGTTGGACAATTGGATTCAACAATTGGAGGTATACTGTACAATTCAGAACCTTCAAGAAGACGACATAAAGATCCAGTTGGCTTCACTGAGGCTAGAAGGAGCTGCACTAGTTTGGTGGGAAGCAAAGACTCAAGAGGAAATGAGAATCCATGGTAAGATATCCATCACTTGGGTTGAATTTGTTTCTGTAATTAAAATACAGTTTTATCCTTTAGCCTATATGCAAAAATCCATTATGAGTTGGCAGAATCTTAGGTAGCTTAAAGGCAAAACATTCCAAGATTATATACAAGAGTTTAGGAAAAGGGCTTTGTTATTAGGAGTGCATTTGAATTCCCAAGATACACTGCTGAAATATATTGGGGGTTTACATTCCTATCTTAAACACACTATTCTTATCTTAAAACCAACTAATTTGGATTAAGTATGTGTGCAAGCCACGCATCTTGAATATAGAGGAAAGAACACTTATGAAGAGGATAGTAATAAAAATCCACCTAATAGTAAGGAGGAAGAGAAAGGAGGGAAATGGAGGGAAAGAAAAATGCAAGTGTGAAGAAATAAGGGGAGAAAGTTATCTGTAAACATTGTTCAAAAGAGGGACATAATGAGGATAACTGTTGGAAATTGCATCTAGAAATGAGACCAAATAAGTTCAACAATAAAGGGAAACAAAAAACCACTACTATCACTCAAGAAGATTTAGGTTCTGAATTAGGTGATGAAAACAAAATCGCTATCATGGGAATCAAAGGAAAACAAGATTATTGCAAGCACTAGTTCACAAAGTTGTAACACTACTACTTCTCTAGATGAAAAGAGATGAATTGAGTTATTTCATGTTAGGGTCATTCTAAACACACTAAGATTGACACACTCTTCGATAGTGGGTCACAAGCGAATCTAATCTCTGAAGACATAGTCAACAAATTGAATCTTGAAATTGTACCTCATCATAAACCATACCCTTTGGGATGGATAACAAGAGACACAAGTTTATAGGTTACAAAAAATGTTTGTTTAAGTTTGCAATCACTGCAAATTTTGTTGATGAAGTAGAGTTAGATGTGGTACCACTTGATATTTCAGGTGTGGTGTTGCATAGTCCATATTTGTATGATCGGAAAGCAGTCTTTTACCACCATGAAAACAAGTATCACTTGTTCAAGGATTGTGTGGAGTACATAGTGAGAGCCCATCGCAAAAAGTTGAACATTTCTTTGGTTAATGCAAGGGAGGAAAAAAGACTAGTGAATTCAAGTAAAAGTTTAGTACTTCTCATGTTCAAGCCAAATGATGAAATTGTTTGTGAAAATGTTGTTGCATGTAATGCAAGTTTCAATTCTGATTTGGTTGGTTTAGTTCATCAGAGTGATGAAGTATTTCAGGTTGTGAAAGAATTGTCCTTCAAAGAGAAAGAAACTTTACATGAAATATCTTTGCAGCAAGAGGTTTCTCTTTGTGATGTTAGCATACAAGGGCTGACAAAATTGCAAAGTGTAGAGACACCAATGCAATGCAAAAGTTTGTTGAACAATGGGCTCATTCAATCATCCCTTATGCCATGTTGTTCATTGATGGTTATGGTGCCAAAGAGGAATGGTAAGTATTTCAAGGAAGAGGACAAAAGGAGTAATTTTCGCCAAAGCAAAGTTGTAAAAAAAGGTCAGTGCAAGAATATACATAACACCAAACAATAATAGTTTGTATGGATTTTAAAATTGTATGTTCTTTGTAGCACTTCTATTACATACCCGTATTTGAATTGTGGCAAAAAAGAGTCATTTCTTGAAGAAATTGTCCACTTGGGTGACATACACATGTTTAGAAAGTTTTCTTCTGCACATGTCATCTATGAAGGGAAATTGTTTGATGTTTTGAAGATATCAAAGTACAAGTTGGGTATCACTTATTTGATGCATTTGGGCCATGATATTGGAGGGGTTAAGTTGAAGGCAACCCTCTCCAAGTTGGATGCCATTATTGATTGGTCAACGCCCAAGATCGTCAGCTTGATAAGAGGTTTGTTGGAAGTAGCCCAATGTTGGAGGAGAGTTGTTGTTGACATTTCTTCTTTTGAAGCTCCTTGGCATGCATTGTCATGTGTGTTCAAAGTCTTCTAGTGAGGAAGAAAACAACAAGAGGCATGTGTTCCTTCAAACCAAAAGATCAGTTCAATTCGTTTTTATGCTCTTTCAAACTTGAAAGGTTCATTTGAATTTTAGGTTTATGCAAGCAACTTCTCCATCTTATTTCATTCAGAATATTTTCATGGTGTAAAGATTAAGTTGCAGCGATCCATGCACTTTCATTGGATCGATACTTGTCAAAAATTTCACTTGGTTCGAAGGTACAAAAGAGATATAAGCAACAAGTTCATTGTTGTTCCTTTTGGGCCTATTGGTTATGTAGTTGTTGTATTCAAGCGTCATTATGTTTTACATGAAAGTTATGTTCATAAAATTTCATACTTTCAAGATGTACAATCGGGCTTGAGTCAAGAAAACCAAGTAGTGAAATTTGTCATCCATTTGCATTATATTTTTTATGTCATCTTGGTAAGAAGGATGTTGCTTTTCATGGCAACATGGACAAAACCATGAGTTTCTATGAATGACTGAAAATGGTGCAACAAACAGTGCAAGATTATCTTAAAAAGGGCAAAGACAAGTACATGTATAGAACAAGGTCCTCTAGGCAAGTGAATGTTGATTTCCTTAGAGAGGAGCTCAAAGAAACAAATTCATCAAAAGCCAATTGGATAGAGCCTGGAAAGGTGAGGGGGTTGTACCCTCATCTACTTGTTAGATAATAGTATCTTTTGGGGTCCAAAAGGCTTCTAGTGGAGAAGAATGATCAAGTGCTCAGTGTTTAGCTCAAAATTCAAAGTTCTCATATTGGATCTAAAATTGTATGGCTACGTCCGTCTCGTCAGGACGATCACAACACAATTCATTTCACTAAAAAAGGAGTCCTGATGAAGGAGAAAAGGCATGTTGATCGTTTTCCTAAATAGCTAAAAAAAATGCAGAATGGGACAGAATGATGACATGGCAGTCCAGTCAGCAAGGGGAATATTTTTCAGTTTTCGCCCCATGGGGTTGTGACAAGTGTCACTTCAGTATTCGCCAGTGTGGTTGTGTGAAAGGGAAACTGCCTAGTTGGCTCCAAGGTGGAATTCGAATTTGTTTTTATTTAATTATTATTATATATTTATATATGTTATTATTTTATATTATATAGTATTATTTTATTATTATATATATATTATATATATATATATATATATATATATATATATATATATATATATAACATATTTATTAAATTCCACATATCAAATCAAATTTCAAAAAAAATCTACATATCCCAAAATTCCATATTAATCCAAAATCAACCTAATATTTAAATGGCCCATATATTAATTATGGTCAAAGTTTATATCGGTTAGGTGGAGGCGGGTTTGAACCCATGACCTCCCCCACCCAAATATGTGGCCACGCAATTATATTTAAAGCACACAAAAATGCGACGGTGGGGTGGTGGGAGCCAGCCCTACAGGCTAGCACTAAGCACGATTAGTGTCTAATCATGATTAGCATTTAATTAAACCATTTATTAAGTTAGCAGAATTTATAGCGGAGCCACCAAATCCGTAACCGCCACCAAACTTGGTGGACTTAACTGGAATCTCTCTAGATTGAGCGGAGGTTTCCTAGGAAAAATTAGATGAAGCATAACTTACTCAATTTTCGACAAAATTGAGATCAGAAAGAAGTGTTCTTGGCTAATTTGGACCTTCTGAACACATTGGTGAAGATATCAAGAGCCATAGATATTTTTAAACATCATTTTTTCCACATTGAGAAAATACAGAGGCGCAAGCCATGGAAGATGGACCAAGGAGATGTAGCCCATGAGGGGTTAACTCCTTCATCAGAACACTGTGTTAATATGTCTCTTTGATGGTTTGTTGTACTGCAAATGTTTGTTGTTCATTTTTCATTTTTGAAGCTATTTTTATCATGAATGTCTTTTTTAACTTAAGGAAATTTACCTGTTTATAAACACCAACAACTAAGGAAACCTCAGCACAAAAAGCAAGAAGCAAGCACATGTTTATAGATCTGTAATTGTTATTAGCACAACAAACCTAATCATACAAATACAAATCATAGACATTCAAGGATCAAGTTTCAAGGGCTTCAAATCAAGGTGAAGGATATTAAAGAAAAGGATCAATATCTACATGAAAAATCAAACCCTAGATCGAAGAAGTAGTCTGCAACAACAAGAGCTTTTCTTTCTATAGTTATCATCAAAAGGCCACAAAGACCCTCATCAAGCTGTCTACAAGGCAAGATAGTTCGAAAGACTTTAAAGATACAGATCACATCATCTCAGAGAAATTCGAAACCATAGAAGCATTCATGATCTAAACTACAAGAGAAGTCGAAGTATATTGAAGGCGAGAAGGCATTGTCGTCATCTTCAAGGTTATAAATCAAGCAAGGATCCTCTCCTTGCCCTAGATGAAGATAATCCAAGGAAGCAACAAATCATCCTCATCAAAAGGAGCAACCTTTTCTATTGAAGAGAGGATTTTTCATTTGGAAGAAGATCATCTAGGAGGGAGCTCTAATACATCTTCTTCAACTATCAGCAAAGTCATCAAGGTGAAGATTTCATCCTCACTTGTCAAGTAAGTACCATTCATTATTTAATCAATTTGGTAAAATGACTTCGTGTTTGCAAGGAGATCTGTAAGTTGGATGGTTCATCAAAATTCCTTGCATGAAAAAGAGGATAGACATAGTCCTCTAAGAAGGTGAACTCATTGAACATATTAAAAGGTCGCCTTTGAATTCATGGGAAGGGATTTTTATGAAATATGCCCTCATATAGCAATATTGGAGACATCAATGAGATGTATATGATAAACTCATAAGAATACTTTATGAAGATGTAGAAAAGAAGGTCACACGACTTGGATCTGATCTACACAAAAGTAAAGGTATCAAAGGATGAAGGATATCTTCATAAGATCTCATCTACAAGATCTAGGAAAGAAGATAATCACCATTGATCTATAATGCACTAACTGATAATCAAGGTAACAAATATCCATAAGAAAGTTACCTCATTAAACAACTTGTGATTTCTATGCAAGATAGAAGAAGACAAGTTAAAGGCAAAAGTGTTGAAGTACTCAAACATTTGTTGGAGAGAAAGGAAGTTTGCAAAATTCTCATTCTCAGAAAAAGGAAGAAGAGCATAGCTAAGATTCAATGCTATGGAAGTAAAATATTATGTACTTTAAAGGAAATATTGTTCTGGCTTAATAAGGACAATAACAAGAAGGATAGAGAATAATTCCATTTCACCGAAGAAGTGGAGGAAGTTGAAAGAAGGAAGTCCAAGGAAGTAGAAGCATTAGAAGTAAAAGCTTGTGACAACACCATAGGGAAACATGAAAAATCGATGGAACAAAATATATGGTAGTCAACTTTGGAGGATATATCTTTTGGTGCCTCATTGGAAGATCAAAGGAAGAAGTCATCCAGGACAAGTCTCATCATACATCAGTTTAAAAGGGAAACATCTGTTGAATAAGGATATGCGAGATGGGATCATCATTGGAGGATTGACTAATCTAGAAAGCAAGCAAGTGTTTCATCAGGAACTCCAACTTGTGGAGTTCATGGGATGATGGTATGATGACATAAGAGATGAAGCAAATCAAGGCGTTGAATATATTTTCAATCAAGAAAGTTGTTGAAAGAAGCCTAGATGACCTAAAGATAAAATGGGGTATATATGCTTGTATTTAATATTATAAAGTCATGTCGTATGGTTGCAAGTAACAAGAATCACTACTTCTATTTTAAGAAGCATTATCGGAAGGCATGAGTCACACTAGATGAAATCAACATACTATGTCCTCATATGAAGTATGAGGTGGTTGACTATGATTGAGGAACTTTGATTGAAAGCCCCTGGGAATTAAGTGTGTGAAAAGGTAGGAAGAGATCGTGATAATATGCAACGAAGGTAAAAGGAATTCAACATCTGAAGTCCAGGAATATTTGACTAGTATATCTCCCAGGAGGATGTGAAGACTCTGATGGAAGTCGGAAAAAGATAAAGACCCTTGAAACTGAACATTTGTGGAATATGTGTCAATCTGTAAAAGGATGATGATACTTACAGGAAGATGTCATAGTGAAATATCATCACAAAGGTAAATCTGATTTGATGTGTTCAGTGATTATTTTTTAACTAACATCTGGTTGGGCTCATGTAGGACTATCAAAGGGAAGATCTATGAATGACTTCCAAGTAGGCCATATAGAAGGATGTAATGTCCTTCCGAGAAATATGGCATGAAAACAGAATGACATGAAGCAAAGCCAAATGGAAAATCTGATAGATCACTTTCTGATGAGTTAAGGACATGACTAACTTATGGATAAAAGTGATGGATTATCTGTGCCCTATATATAGAAGTTCCCAAAGGTTGAATACTCCTTAAAAGAAATTCATGACATCGAAGAAAGGAGCTCTTCACGCAGCTGATTGTTTTAGGATATCCACGTGAAGAGCTTGTATAGGTCCCTGGTTAAGAGGGAGTCTGAGAAGAAGTTTCTTAATTGGAAGAAACTCAAAAATTCCTAAGTCGGAAGCTTAGGTACATTCCTATGTGATAGGAATTAGTACAATGGAATAAAACCTCCCGGTATAAGAAGGAGCAATAGACATGTTGTTATGTGCTTCACCTGAGAAGACAGAATGGAGAATTATGTAATCATTTGGAATTCGATGCTCTTATGGGATGACATAGGGAATCCCATGAAATAGTAGTCGTGAAGGATTGATATTATTTTGGGCACTGGGGAGCCCAAGAAAATAATAGTCCTTATGGACCATATCCTAAGAGAACCCAGGTGGGGTATGTTCTGAGAGAGACAATGATGAGTATCTATATAAATCATTGGTCTCGCTAACATTTTTCTCTAATCTTGTAGAGAGATAGAGTTGTTAGTCAAGGCCTTTCTATATAAATGTTGGTTGGTATGATGCTATACAAATGAGTTAGAAAATCAAATTCTTCTTATGAGAGATTCTTCACATTGAGAAAGTCCAAGGTACCATTATGAATACCTCCCTAGTTAAGAGGGAGTGTTGCAAAGTGCAACTAGGTTTGGTCTTCATAATGACATGTAAATATGATTTTATGTAATGAGATGTAAATAATAAAAGTGAAATCATTTTATTGACTTGCTTCATGGGTTTCATGAGCAAGGATTTTGTTTTTGAGTCAAGACTTCCATTAAGAGTCTTTAAGATTTATTTGTCATATAGTCATAAAATGTAAGAGTCATTGTCATGTAATGAAGTCATGTTACACATTGTGAAAGGTCATATTGTCTATGTAAAAGTATCCTCCAAGAACTTGTCACTTAACCTCTTCAAGTCGGCCTTCAACGATGATGGAATATGCTAGAACAAGTCGGTCTAAATTCCAGCTGTCAAGTCGGCCTAAAGACCTAGTGAAAAGGTGTATATATAGCCCAACTCGGCCTCCATTCAACTAAGCAGTTTCGATCTGAATTCGACCTATGAGAAGTGCGAAGAAGGGTGCATAGAAGTGTGAAGAAGGTGTAGAAGATAATATGAAGTAAGGGTAGAAAAAGGTGACTTTTCTGGAGCAGTGAAGAAAGGATATTCTGGATCAGTGAAGAAGACTTTATTCTAGGGCAACGAAGTTTATTCTAAGGCAGCAAAGTTTCTTTTGGGATAACGAAGGAAGGAATCTTCTGGGGTAGTAAAGGAAAGACTCTTCTAGGTAATTAAAGTAGAGACCGAGTTTCTCTATAGAATACCTAGAGACTGAGATTCTCTAGGGAAGTTGTGGAGGTGCAGTGGAGAAAGATAGAGACGAAGATTCTCTAGACGAAGTCGGAAAGGAGCAGTTCTAGATCAAGACGAAAGGCGAAGGAAGGAAGAGGCAGAACATCAAGGTTGGTGACAAGGTTCTTGAGAGGATACTAGAGTCAAGGGTCTGGGTCATGGTCTTGGTACTTATCAATTGAAGATCTAGAAGAAGGATTTTGATCAGGCTTTCCTCTCAAGAGGTGAGAGGTTTTGGCCCTAAATGGAGAAGCCTACATACTGTGTCACTTATCTTTTATTATGTATTTTTGGTAATTGTCTTAATGAAAGAACAAATTAATAAGATAAATAAGAAAAGACTATAATATTAAGAAGTAAAAGTGCATCACAAGCAATTATCAAGCAAAGAAATTGTTAACTTTAAATGCCCTAGATTTCTCAACGCCCAGGGGCAAGTTGTCTAAAGTATTGGGTAGGTGAATAAAGGTCTTGAAGTTGATGTTGAATGTTTGTATGGTGTGTTTCCTTCGGTTTCACTTCCATAATGTGACTTAGGAGGTCAAATCATATAATAGTGGCTTATTGTTGCATGTTTACCCTAGTTGGTCGGTTGCTTGGGTAGATGTGGGAGGAGGGTGTTACAGAGTGGTATCAGAGCATGGTTCACCCCTCGGACTAGATGGGGTATGTTTTGGTCATGCATTCATGTTAGTTGCATGTGTCTCTCTCACACTTGCATTCCATGTGCTTGTTGCACTTGCACGATGTTGGTCATGGTTGTAGTGATGTCATCATGTGAAACTTGAGGTTGTTATGGTGGAATGCGGTGTCGCGAGTGTATGGTTAGTTACATGTCGATTTATGTCGCTTACAGTATCATTGTAGTATGCTTGGTTACAATCTTGCATGTTTGGTTACATTTTTTTATGCTTGGTTGCATGTATCATTCTTGTAGAGTTTCGTTCATCCATGCTTGATCATACATGTTTATGCATATGTGTGGATGGTTATGCATCATTTACGCATGTTCATGTTTGTATGTGGTCAAGTATATAGTGACGTAATGACGGTGGTTGTCATGCATGAGGTCATATTATGTGTTGTTGTTAAGGTCATGCATTGATGACTGGACCCTAGCTAGAATGACAATTGGATGGTCATATGCTTATGTATTATGTTTCTATATGTTGTCATGATTATGTTATACATGTATCATGTTGATTTGTTCATCTTGCAGACAAGGTATCCTCCCTGAGCTATGCTAAGGTACGTTGGTTTATTGTGATTTGGTTTAGCTAACATGATATACCATGTAGGTAGAAATATCAAATGGCTAGCAAGATGGTTGACTACAAAGACTCTCCCTATTAATGAGAAGAGAAATACGGTGTTGAGAACTCTTCCGATTTGGTAGTTACACTGAGAAGTTTAAAGGAATAAATAAGGAGTTGTAAGGCAGATAATGATAGAATCATTTAGGCATAGGAGAAACAAGCAGAGGTAAATGCAATGATACTTCAGAGTTTGTCAGATTTGCAGTGACAGGGACCAAGTCAAATCAGCTATGAGCAGGAGGATAGAACTAGTGGGGCATATAGTAGTCGGTCGCAGGTCGGATAGAGATGACACAATTAGAGATGTTATATTGTTGGACACTCTGGATATGAGAGGGGATAGACACATGTATTATTTTAGCTCTGATTCAGATAGGCATCATGATCGTCATTGTTATCATCCTTATAGGAGGAGTGATAGGGAATATCTGCCAGATGAGTTTAAGAAAGCAAAGCCACCAAAATTTGATGGAGAGGCGAAGAAACTATAGGATGCAAAGGCATGGTTGCTTCGCATGAGGAAAATCTCCAGGTTGCATGACTATCAGAGAACATGAAAGCTAGATTGGCTACAATCAGTCTCAAAGGTAAAGCAGACATTTGGTGGGAAGACGCAAAGAATGTTAGAGGTATAAGCAAGGAAGAATTGACTTGGAGTGAGTTTGAGCGGTTATTCAAGAAGAAGTACCTATCATAGAGATACTTTCATGACAGAGCAAAAGAATTTTATGAGCTAAAGATGGGTTCCACAACAGATGATGAGTACACTAATAGATCCTTGGAGCTACTAAGGTATGTGCCTTATCTCATAGACGAAAAGGCTAAGTTTCAGAGGTTCATTAGTGGGTTATCGATGGCATTTAAAGATAGAATTGAGTTCGATGAGCCTAGATCATTGGAGGAGGACATTCAAAAGCTAAGGCATTGCTATGAACAATCGAAGCGCAAAACTAAGACTAAGCCATATTGGAGAGGTAATGCAAAGAACAAATGAAAATGGGACAGGAAGTGCGCAAGTTCTCGGGATACATGTAACAATGAGAATGTTGCACCACCTAAGAAGTTCAATGCATCAGATAGAGGACAGGGATTTTGATAAGGAGAATAGAACAAGGAGATAGGCTAGAAGCCTATAGAGTGTTGGATTTGTGGAAAGGAACATTGCAGGAGAGATTGTCCACAAAATTAGGGTGGTAAACCTCAGATATACAGTGCACAGGAGGCACCAACTATTGGGGATGTTGGTCAAAGTATTCCACGTATCTATGCAGCATTGGATAACAAAACGGCAGAGCATTAGGCATCTATCATTGAGATGGACGGTAAGATTAGTGGTCAAGTTATTTTTATTTTGATTGACCCTGGATCTAATTATAGCTATGTTAGCCATGACTTGGTGGATAATTGTGGTTTGAGTAAGGAATTGCATCCAGAGTCTTCATTAGTCCAATTGGCTACATGTATGAAGAAGCAAGTTCATCATTGGGTAAGAGCTTATGCATTTGATTGAATGGTATGCCGACCGCAACACATTTGAATGTGTTACCATTGGGATCATACAATATGTTGTTGGGCATGGATTGGTTGTATCTTCATAGAACCAAGGTAGATTGTTATGACAAAACCATTCGGTGCTTTGATGACAATGGAGAACCAAGAGTCTTACAGGGTAAGAAGAAAGCTAAACCAGTTAGGATGGTGACAGTTATGCAAGCAAAGCTTAGTCGCAGGAAAGGGTGTAAGTTATTTGTAGTGCACATTTCTAGTAATAAGGGTAATGAAGTTGAGGATATAAATGTGTCGATCAGGTACCCAATTTTATAGCAATTCAAGGATGTATTTCTTGAGGACATTACAGAGTTGCCACCTCATAAGGAGGTGGACTTTTCTATTGTGTTGGTGCCAAGGGCAGCTCCAACATCAAAATCACCTTACAGGATGAGCACACCTAAGTTGGTTGAGTTAAAATTGCAGCTGAAGGAAATGTTGGACAAGGGGTACATTAGGTGAAGTGTATCACCATGGGGCACATAGATATTGTTTGTGAAGAAGAAATATGGTACTCTCAGGTTATACATTGACTACAGACAGTTCAACAAAGTGACCATCAATAACAGGTACCCATTACCGAGAATCTATGACTTGTTTGATCAGCTGAAGGGAGCAGTATTGTTCTCGAAGATTGATCTGAGGTCTGGATACCATTAGGTATGCATAAAAGAAGAGGGCATTTACAAGACTGCATTCAGGACCAAGTATGGACATTATGAGTTTGTTGTAGTTCCATTTAGCTTAACTAATTCTCCAACTACATTTATGTGTTTGATGAATATTGTGTTGCGTCAGTACTGGGATAAGTTTGTTATTGTGTTCATTGATGATATATTGGTATATATTCTAAAAATGATGAAGAGCATGCCGATCATTTAGCAGTAGTGTTGAGGTTGTTGAGAGAGCATATGTTGTATGCTAAGCTCAACAAGTGTAGTTTATTTCAGACTGAGGTACACTACTTGGGGCATGTTGTCTCCAAGGAGGGCATTGCATTAGATCCTGGAAAAGATAAGAGCCATCATGGAGTGGGTAGCTCCTAAGAATGTGGATGAGGTGAGATCTTTCATGGGTTTTGCAGGCTATTATAGGAGGTTCACCAGGAACTTCTCACAAATTATTTATCCTATCACATCATTGCAAAGGAAATGTAAGAAGTTTGAATGGACAGAGGAGTGTGATGCTAGTTTTGAGCAACTCAAGCAGTTTTTGACACATGCACCAGTGTTAAAGATTGTAGATCCAGACACAGAATTTGTAGCATGCACAAATGCTTGCAATAAGGGACTTGGTGGAATCCTTATGCAGGATGGACAGGTGGCATGTTATGAGTCGTGGAAACTAAATGAGCACGAGCATAACTACCCCATGCATGATCTTGAGTTGGAAGCGATTATACATGCATTGAAGATGTGGACACACTATCTTCTAGGCAGGAGGTTCACATTGATGAGTGATCACAGTGGTTTGCAATACCTATTTGATCAACTAAATCTGAATGTTAGGCAGGCTCGGTGGTTGGCTACGATCAATGATTTTGATTTTGAGATCAAGTATATCAGAGGTAAAGAGAATAGAGTGGCAAATGCTCTTAGCAGGTGGATACAATAAAATCACTTAACAACTATGAGCTCCTATGGGATAGATCTACAGGATAGGATCTTGCGGGTAGGTCAGTAGGATGTCAGATATATGGATATTATGCATAGGTTACAGCATAGTACTGGTACAGGTGATGGTATAGGTGTAGCTGCAGTTGCATAGGATGTGGACTATTTCCTTACAACAGATGGATTGGTTAGATTCAGAGATAGGATATATGTGTTGGACAATAGTGAGCTCAAGAAGGTGATCTTGAGAGAGTTTCATGCAAAACCATATTCAGGTTGCTAGATCAGAAGACAATGACAACAGTGAAGAGATTTTACCATTGGCTGAATTTGAAGAGAGATATAACAGAGTTCGTGGCTAGGTGTTTTGATTGTCAGCTTGTGAAGGCAGAGTGTAAGCACCCAGGTGGACTGCTACATCTGATTGTGATTCTAGAATGTAAATGGGAGGTCATTTCCATGGACTTCATCACAAGTTTGACGAGGACAGTGAGATAACATGATTCCATCATGGTTATTGTGGACAAGTTGACAAAGGTTGCACACTTCATTCCAGTGAAGTCTACATTCTAAGCTGGCAATGTAGCACATGTATTCATATGATATGTGGTTAGATTGCATGGTGTTCCAAAGAAGATTGTATCAGATAGGGATGCAAAGTTAACTTCCAAGTTTTTGAAGGAGTCATTTGCAGGTTTGGGCAAAGAGTTGGCCTTCAACACAACTTATCATTTGCAGATAGAGAGGGTCAGCAAGATATTGGAGGACATGTTGAGGATGTATGTGATGCATCAATAGTGGAAGTGGGAAGAGTGTCTTCCACTAGTAGAGTTTGCATACAACAATGGGTATCGAGAAGCTTTGAGGATGAGTCCTTTTGAGGCATTGTATGGGCAAATTTGCAATACTCCCATCAGTTGGAGTGATCCAGTTAACATGGTATTGATTGGACCAAACATGGAACAAGAAATGCAGGTTATAAAGAAAAATCTAAAAGTGGCACAGGATAGGCATAAGAGATATGTAGATCGAAACAAGTTATTCAAGGAGTTCCAGGTTGGGGAACAAGTGTACTTGCGCATCAAATCGAAGACGTGCTCCTTACAGATTGGATCATGTTCCAAGTTGGCACCATGGTTTTGTAGACCCTTCAAAATTGTTGAGAAGATTGGGCCGCTATCCTATTGACTTGCACTGCCTCCGACAATGAAATTCCATGATTTTTTCCATGTGTCATTAGTTAAGAAATATGTTAGAGATGTTGATCATGTGATTGACTGGTCTGTATTGCAGGTGGAACCAAATGGAGAATTCCAGTTAAAACCTCAGTGTATATTGCAGAAAAAGGTGCTCATGCTCTAAAACTGAGCAATCAAGCAAGTTAAAGTTCAATGGAAGCACTTTGGGCCCGATGAAGCTACATGGGAGATGGTGGATCTGATGTGGGTTATGTATCCTTCCTTGTTTGCCGGTTGAGGCAAAGAAGTTTTGGCTTGTTGTTTTGGTGTGATTTTGGTATATGTTTTGGTGATGTTGGTTTATGTACATATGTATATGAATGTAAATATCGCCATGATCTACGTTATAAACCTCCAATAAGTCGTATGGATGCCATGTCATTATGATGTCATGTTATTATGTTTTCATGTTGGGTTGCTTCTTAGCAAGTTGATCATTATAAATATTGCAATGAGCTAAGTTATAAAGCTCCATTGACAATATGTTTTGCTTACAACAATTTTGTGGTTATAGGTGTTGTTGAACATCGAGGACAGTTTTCCCCCAAGGGGGAGGGTTTTGTAACAACCCTGATGAAAATTCCATGTAATAAAAGTAAATAAAGGCAAAATAATAACCACTAATGATGGGACACTTATTCCAAGTTGAATGTTGGGCAAACTCCTAGTGATGGGAATCATTTGTGATTGGTTATGGCTAAGGAAATTAGCAAAGGCAATGGCTAAGGCTGTGGAAAGGCAAAATGGTATTTTTGGGACAATTATTTATGAAAATAATGGAAATTAAGAGAAAAAGGAGGTGAAAGGTCATAGGTTTCATGTGAGGAGGAAAATGAAGGAAAATAATGAAAAATGAAGAAAATAGAGGCCTCATTCATAAAAAGGCTTATGAGGATCAGTTGGTAACCTTTTGTCAGTTTAATTTTGAAACTCTCTCATTATTCTCTCTCTCTCTCATACTCTTCGAGACTTAGATTTTTATTGGAGCACTCTTGGTGGGTGTGGCATACTTGGATTCTTGGAGCAAGAAGGCAAAGGAAGAGCAGGAAAGCGCAAAAGGGCATTGGGATCAGCAACTACATCATATTTTCTTGCAGGTACTGAGTTGCACGTATGGTTTCTTCACTAGTTTTGGCATGCATGGCATATGCATGTGGATTCTTGGTCATGATCTGTCATTGATATGGAGGATTGCCTAGATTGACAGTGGACTGTGCAGCCTTGCCATTTCCTGGATAACCATGGTGACCATGGGTTTACTTTCATTATTTATTTTTGTTTGGTTCTCATGTTTCCATAGATTGTGTCGAGTTATTAGTTCCTAGAAGCCTTGGTTGGACAAATGCTTTGGAAGCCCTGTAATATCTTGGGTTGAGTTACTAGTCCTAGAAGCCTTTGTTGGACAAATTCTCTGGAAGCCCTTGGTGGGTTGAGTTACTAGTCCTGGAAGCCTTGGTTGGAACAAATGCTCTGGAAGCCCTGGGAGGCTTGGATGGAGACCAATATGATGATGGTTTTGTGATGTCTGACCATGAGGTGGAATCACTATTTGATGGGTTAAGGTGGATGGCCTCTGGAAGCCCTAGATAAATTTTGATTGATGTGTTATATGAGATCCCACATTCATGCTTGGAATATGGCACGAGGGTGAATGACTGAAGAGACATTTGGTTCAGCCATTCTACAAACGAGTCGAATGTGGAAGTCCCATCCCGAGTTTGGATTTTGCATCATTAATGAAAGGTTATTTATCCTTGTATTTCTATGAGTATTTTGATGGATTATATGTGGTCTATATGGTTGTACTTTCATGAGTATTTCTGTTGTTATTATGCTGGTTATGTATGTGTTTTATGACAATAGCCATGTATGGATTTCATCATGTTTTTACTTGTAATTGAATGATCAATGTATCTATGACCTAATGGATGGAATGGCAGTTGATGTATTAAGGCATCAATTGTTCTTAGTGATTCTTAGCTAAGTATGAGACCCCTATGCTCATAACTATTATTTACACTTGTAGTTTACATATTCGTGATATGTTTGACAAAATTCCTATCATGGCTATTAGGGGTTGAGTCAAGGTATTAAACAAGTATTTGCTTTAACACTGCCATTTCCATGTTATTTTATTGTTTTGAAGATATGGTTTGATTCTGGGCAGTGACCTAGGCTTTGGGCCTGAAAAAGTGGCTCAAACCCTGGGGACGGAGGCATAGCACTAACAAATTTAGTCTCTAGATGCTTGCAGGCGAGCTTGTAAGAGCGAATTTGGGTCTCTGGACACTGTCATGCCTATAGCATGAGAGATAATGAGGATTAAGTTGTCCAAAAGTTTAGTGGGACCTAAGGGAAAGCTATCTAAAGTGTTGGATTGGTTCATGAAGGTCCTGAAGATGATGTTGAATATCTGTATGGTGTGTTTATGTCGGTTCCACTTCCTTAACATGACTTAGGAGGTCGAATCATATCATAGTGGCCTCTCGTCACATGTTTAACTCGACTGATGGGTTACTTAGGTAGATGTGGGAGGAGGGTGTTACAGGTAATAGGTTTAAGATTGGAAAGGTTGGATACCATACTTGACACTAAGGTGAAGCATTATATTATATATGAAAGTTCATCCATTATTAGTCAAATATTTGCACGGTTTCCAAAGTAAGACAAAATGTTAAGATTAACATTTTGTTTCTATTGAGACAATAATTTCTCTAGCATTAATAATTTTGAAAGATTAACTGCCACTATTACACCAGATATAACTATTTCATAAATTTCATAAACATGCTATTTACAATATTCCTCTAGATACTTGAACCCATGTAGGTAGGGAAAGGAATTATTCACCAAACCATTTGAGTTAAGATCATTGGACTTTGTAAAGGAGGACATGGAGGTAGGATTTGATCCACTTATGTGTGCACAGGTCACGAAACCATTTAATATGGTCTCTTTGGGTGTAATCACATGTTCGACCACTACCTAAAGGTGCCCCCTTGGCTCCAAGGAGTTAAGCTTAATGATTTTTACCACTTGTTGCCTTGCAAACACTCTTAAGGGTGATTGTTTCTGCCCACTTTGTAAAGTAGTTAGTAGTAGTCAAGATAAATATGTGACCCGTGCTAGAAGGTGGTGAGATTGCCTCAACAAAGTCCACACCCCATCTTGCAAAAGGGACTTGCACTTAAATAGGCTTAAGAGGCAAAGAATCTAACTTATAATTCCCAATGAAACATTGGTGGGATTCAAATTTTCAAACTAATAAATGTGCATCTTGCTTAAGGGAAAGGGCTATAGTAATGAACATGTAGCACTTTTGTTGCAATGATTTTGGCTAAAAACTAACTCCCATAAACCCCATAATGACATTGTTCAAGTGCCATTTGCAATTAATCATGAGTAAGACAATGTGATAACACATCATCAAGGTTTCTCTTATAGAGTATTTGATCCTACAGGACATACCAAACAACTTGTAAGCAAAATTTCACTTGGATTTATTATCCATGTTTGTTGGTTTTCGAGTGGAAACAAGACTATTATATTTTTTCACAATTGATAATTACTTCTAATAATATAATCAATCTTCTTATAACATTCTAATCATTAAGTTGTTATACATGAAAAAATTCAACCATTCACTTTCATCATCAATAGAGCAATAAAGATCCTAGTAAATAGTAAACGAGAGATAAGAGACACCAAAAATTAGGCTCACGGCTAGTGAAAAACCAATAAGGGGAAAACCAAACCAATATTTCCCTATGAGAGAGAAATTTAGTTCATTAATAGTACATCAGAATATTTAACCAAGATTCCAAACTTTCTGACCTCATAAATGTCAAGTCAAACCAGTCAACAAAGAGAGAGAAATAGTCAATTCTATTCATAGTTTGATATGCAACGGAAGGGTCGAATTTCAGCTTGTGGAAGGCAATCAAACCTTAGTCAACAAACCTTTGAAATATTCAGTCAAAGTCATAATTTTGACATGTGACCAACATGTGGTCAATAACCCAAAAACAAGTCAAAGTCTTGGTAAAATAAAGTTAACAAATCCCTAGAATATTCAACCTCAAAGGCAGTAAAAAAGTTCAGTCAAAACAAAAGAAATCTCTCTAAGTCAATATGGTCAAACAAAATAAGATAGGTTGGTCAATGCATAATGAATTCTCCTTTTGTCTCCTTCACATGTGTGGAAGTATTCTCTTTATTTCAGATCAAATGTGTGTGATGTGATGATGGTAAAATGAGGTCCAATGATCCTTTATTTATATGTGATTTTGGAGGTGGATTTTCACACATGTGAGGCCGACTTGTGCATTGTAAGCCAACTTGGTCAAACATTAAAATTCATAATTTCTCCATAAATTTGCCAATGAAAATACTGACCATATATACCAAATTTTCAACACTACCTCTTAGTTAGGTAGGTACTTTTCATTCTCTCTCAAGGTCAATCTCCCTGACCAATCCATAGGTCTCTCAGCTCATAGCCTAAGGGAGAGATCACCAGTCTCATCATAAGGAAAGATACATAACATTCAACTCAACCCAAAAGCTACAACCCTATGGTGTCCAGTTCAGTGTTCAGTCTCTCGGTCCATAAACTAATGGAGGAGTCCCTATCTTAATCCCTAAATATATAGTCTGATGGCCCATGTCCTAAGGGAGAGAACTTGAGATCAATCTCCTTGACCAATCCATAGGTCTCATAACAATTTCCTAAGGAATAGATCTCAAAATAAATGTCCCTCACCAAACTGGTCTCACAGTCAGGGTGACCTAAGGGATCATTCTATGCCTCAGAGACAATCTCCTCGACCAAACTCAATGTTATCATGGTCAATAGATCTAAGGGAGTGACAATATTTTGACCAATCCATAAGTCTCACAACCACAACCTAAGGAATATAATCAATCATGATGTTGTGCAATCAGTGCTCCCTCTCTCGCTCTCAGAGGGGTTCTCAATAACTCTAAGTTATTCTACGTAATAAGAAAACATCATATGAGACTCATTAGTAAATACATATTCAAGCCTTGTAGCTCCCATATGGAAAATATTCTAGGTGTAATGATACCTTATCCCAACGTTCTTCAACCTATCATGAAACATTGAGTTCTTAGAAAGCTTCACACAACTTTGATTATCACTATATATAATGGTCGATACCAAAACTTGATAAAACAATCCAACAAATAGCTTTTGGAAGCACATAGCTTCACAACAAGTTGAACATGCAACTATATACTTAGCTTCATCCACACTCAAAGTAATAGAATTTTGATTTCTACTAGACCATGAAATCATAGCGGAGCCCAAGCTAAAAAAAATCCATAAGTACTCTTTCTATCATCAGAGCTTCTGGCCCAATTAGCATCAGTGAATCCATGCAACTTCCATTCTCCATTATAAGTATATCACAGACTATATCCAATGGTACTATGCAAATATCTCAGTATATGTTTCATTGCAACCAATGCACATGTTGGGGCTCACCCAAAATTTGGCTGAAAGTGTTCACAACATAAAAATATTAGGTCTAATGTTCACAAGGTAGTTCAACGATTTACGATACATAGAGAGGTCAATCAAATCAAAGTCACAGTCCCATATCTTCTTCAAATTCATCACCATATGAGTTTACATGCACTTGCAGTCCATCATGCCAAATCTTTGAAGGATTTGAATAATGTACTTTCCTTAACCAACAAAGGTTCCATCAGGATTTTTCCAAATTTCCAATCCCAAATAATAGTGCATGAGACCAAGATCCCTCATCTCAAATTCATAAACCAACTCTCTCTTACATTGGACAATTAAATCTTCAACCCCTGTCAGAAACAAATCATCTACATATAGCAACAACATCAAGGGCTCTCCTTCAACAAATTTGAAGTATAAGTTCGAATCAACATTTCTCTTCTTGAAACCAAGACTTAACAAATAACCATCAATATAGGAATACTATGCATGAGGAGCCTAATTCAGTCCATACAGGACTTTCTTCAATTTTCAAACATGTGTTTCCTCTATCATGGACCTCAAAACCTTGAGGTTTCTTAATATATACTTCCTCTTCAATGATTCCATTTAGAAAAACAGCCTTGACATCCATTTGATGTAATTTCCAACCTACTATAGAAGCAAGAGCAATGATAGATCTAATAGATGCATACTTGGAAACATGAGCAAACATGTATTTTTAGTTATCTCCCTCTTTCTAGGAGAATCCTCGGACAACAAATGTTGCCTTGTACTATTCAACACTTCCATCAACTACATGTTTGATTTTGTAAATCCATTTCGAAGACACGATGAACTTCCCTTCAGGTCTTGACACAATTTGTCAAACATCATTCTTCATTATAGATTGATATTCTTCAATCATGGCATCTTTCCAAACTTGATGCTCAACTGCTTCCTCATATGTGGAGGGCTCAGACTCAATGATCTTGCGCATAGTTGTTGCATAACCATAATACTTCTTTAGCATCTTACTTTCCTTGAAGGTCCCATGAGGTACAACATGTCCTTCAACTTCCTTCAATGTTCTTTCAAGACAGGAAGGTCTCTTTCTAGTCTCAGGTACAGTGGATCTTGGAGATTCAATAAGTTCATGATCATTAGATTCTTCATGAGGATCTTGATCCTGGTTCAAGTTCTTTACACTTCAATTCCACATTCTTTGGAGCCACTTGCATCTCATCATTAGAGTCAAATTGTGAACCCTTCGACTTCCAAAAGGCAACATCTTCATCAAATATAACATCCATACATGTTTCAATAGAATGTTCTCCTAGAACTTAGACCCTAAAGACCTTTGAGTTTTCATTATAGCCAACAAAGTTTCCTTTCTTCCTAGAATGTTCCAACATCATCCTTTTCTCCCTAGTCACATGAACATAAATAGGACAACCAAAGATTCTCAAGTGTTCAAAATTTGGTCTCTCACTAGTGAAGACTTCTTTAGGAGTCTTGTTGTCCAACATTCAATTTGGACATCTATTTTGAACATAAACAACTATCCTTGCAGCTTCTCCCCAAAGAAACATATGCAACTCTTGATCATGAAGCATGGCCTTAGAAACTTCCATAATAGTCTTGTTCTTTCTGTCAACAATTCCATTTTGTTGAGGGTAGTAGGGAACTATCAGCTCCCCCTTAATTCTAGCAACCCTGCAGAAAACGATCAATTCCTTTGATACATATACTCCTCCATTGTCAAACCTTAAAGTCTTGATCTTTCTTCTTGTAGCATTCTCAACCTATGCTTTGAATTCATGAAACTTCTCAAATACTTCATCCTTGGATTTCAGGAGATACATCCATGTCTTACAAGAGTAATCATCAATAAAAGAGACATAATACAGATTACCACCCAAGGTCTTTTCAGACATAGGCCCAAAAACATCAGAGTGTACAAGATCCAAGATTCCTTTGGATCTACTATCGTTGCTAGTACATCTTCCTTTAACTTTTTTCCCAAGGGAACATCCCTTGCAAGCTCCATCATGCTCAATCTTAATTTCATGTACTTTTTTAACAAAATATTTCAATCTAGACAATGCTTTATAATGAACATGGGTGTACCTTCGATGCCATAGTTCACAAATATCAGTGGTGTTGTGTAGCAAGGCTTGAATTGAATGTCCCAGGAGAAGATATAGGCCTCCAATTCACACACCAATGACCTTGTCAGATTCAAAGGAGGCATCCTTCTTCCATGCTAGAACTTGTCCATCAATGAAATTAATTCTATAGCCTTTGTCTTCAAGAGATGAAATGGACAAGAAGTTCTTCTTCAAACCAGGAACATATCAAATGTTGTTAATTGATACATTACCTCCCAAATTCCAATTGGAAGGTTGACAAGCCAATGCCCTTGAATTCATATTTTCCATTGTCTCGAAGCTCAACCCTTTGAGCAAACTTCTTTCCGACTAGTTCAAAGAGATATTCCTGACTTCCAGTCATGTGCCTCGAGGCACCACTATCCACCAACGATATTTCATCATGACTTGCAATGGAACCTGTAAAAGTAGAATAAAATGAGTATTCATTATTAGAATCATTCTTTCTAGGCCACCTCTTATGAGAGCATTCATCAAGGTTAGCTGCAGAAGCATGATATATCCCTTTTCTCTTTCGATCTTTATTTCTTTCATAGTCATCCCTTTGATTCCTTTGAGGGAATGAGTGAGTTTGATAGTGACCATATGTTTGGCAACAAAAACTTTGAACATTTATTAGATCTTTTCTATCTCTTTTGTCTTGAGGAGGAGGTCCTCTTTGTGAAGCAATTTCCCTTCTTATACTAGATATTGAAGTAGGCCTTGAATTTGGTTTTCTACCATAACTTCTATGAAATCTTCCAAAATTAGGCCTTCTTCTATTACTCTTGAGAATGAGTTGTAAAAGCTTCATCAATTCGATCTTCATTATGTACTCTGGAAAGGAGTCTTGATTCTTCATGTGTGCAGGCAACCCATAGCTTATAAAAAGTAGGTGCATTTTCTATTCCATAGAATTTTAATGAAAAAGGATACCATGATTTAGGCAAACCACCCAAGGTCAAAACTACCAATTCTTTGATGGGTACTTCTTTAGTAATGGATTTGAGATGATCTCTTATTTGAGAAATTCTAAAAAAGTATGATTTCATAATATCATTCTTTTTCATCTTGATATTGCAAAGTTGACCCATTAAATTTATAGATTCATTAACGTTCTTGATAGTGTACAATAATACACCCCCTTGGATACAGTAATGGTATGATACACCCCCTTGGAGGTTTGATGATAAATAATATACGGAATTAAATGATCCCTAACAGATTCTATAATAATGCTTCTTGCAAATTTTCATCTTCCTCAAATTTTTATTTTCTTGCTTGATACTGGTTTAGTAACTTTTCCTATAACAATGCCCAAGTTCTTGTGCCTTGCAAGTAGTAGGTTAATCCTAGCCTTTCGTGTCTTATAATTAATAATTATTTCAAGCTTGTTTTCTACCTTCACGAAGGAATTCATGATGAAGAAGATGAAGATGACCAACCAAAAATGAAAAGATGAAGAATCCCAAAGCTCTTCAAGGTGATCTCACAACTCTTTCTCTTCACCAAACCTCTAATACCATGTTGATTTTCTAGTGAAATCAAGACTAGTATAGTTTTTCACAATTAATAACTACTTTTAATAATATAATCAATATTCTTATATCATTCCATTTTAAGTAGTTATGCATGAAAAATTTCAACCATTCACTTTCCTTTATAGAGCAATGGAGATCATAGCAAATAGTAAACAAGAGACAAGAAACACCAGAAATTAGGCTCACAACAAGGGTAAAACCCACAAGGGGAAAACCCTACCAATATTTCCTTATGAGAGACAAATTCAGCTCATTAATAGTATATCAAAATATTCCAACAAGATTCCAAACTTTCTGACCTCATAAATGTCAAGTCAAAGCAGTCAATGAAGAGAGAAATAGTCAATTCTAGTCAAAGACTGATCTACAAGTCAAATTTTAGCCCGTGGAAAATAGTCAAACCTCAGTCAACAAACCTTTGAAATCTTTATTCAAAGTCATAGGTTTGACTTATGGTCAATGGCCCATAAACAAGTCGAAGTCTCATTCAAATAGAGTTAATAGATCCCTGGAATATTCGGCCTCCAAGATAGTTAGAGAGTTCGGTAAAAAAAAAAACAATCTCTCCAAGTTAATGTTGGCCAATGCAGAACAAATTCTCCTATTGTCTCCTTCGCACGTGTGGATGTTTTCTCTCTATTTCATATTGAATGTGTGTTATGTGATGATGGTCAAATGAGGTCCAATGAGCCTTTATTTATATGTGATTTTGGAGGTGGATTTTCACATAGGGTTGACTTGTGCATCATACACTGACTTGGTCAAACATTAAAATTCATAATTTCTCCATCAATTTGCCAATGAAAATATCAACCATAGCTACCAAATGAATTCTACCACCTGTTGCCTTGCAAACACTCTTAAGGGTGATTGTTTCTACCCACTTTGTAAAATAGTTAGTAGCAATCAAGATGAATATGTGACCTACATTAGAAAGTGGTGAGATTGGCTCAACAAAGTCCACACCCCATCTTGCAAAAGGGACTTGTACTTTAATGGGCTTAAGAGGCAAAGCATATAACTTCTACTTCCCAATGAACCATTGATCGACTTCAAATTTTCAAACTAATAAATGGGAATTTTATTAAGGGAAAGGGCCATAGTAATCAACACATAACACTTTTGCTCCAATGATTTTGGCTAAAAACTGACCCCCACAAACCCCATAATGACATTGTTCAAGTGCCATTTGGGATTGATCATAATCAAGGGTTCTCTTATAGAGGATTTTATCCTATAAGACATGCCAAACAACTTGTAAGTGAAGTGTTCGCTTAGATTTAGTATTCATGTTCAATTGGAACATTAGAAAATATATAATAGGCTCGTACCATGGTTGTGGGTCCAACTCTATTTTGTTAACCATTTATTTGTATGCAATAAAGTCTTCTACTTGAGGTATGGAATTTAGTTAACTATTCATCCAACCCTATTCCTCTTATGGATTTCATTGGCTTAATGTCTAATTCATATTCTTGCATGCACATGATTTGTTTAGACCATTTACTATGAGTATGTAGTCACTGTTTGGTCAAACTAGTGACTAAGAGAGATGTAATGTTGAAATAGCTCTAGGGCTTTGTATAAAAAAGTAATTATGTTTCTAAAGTTGGATGTAATGTTGAAACAAATTTAAGGCTTTATATGAAGAATAACTGTGTTTCTCAAGTTGAGAATTGTTCAACTGATGTGTCTTCAAGTTTGGCTCACAAAGGCAATTGGCCTAAGGTCTTCTTCATTGTTCTTTTGCAATAAAATTGCAAAAATAGTCTCCTATAATGATTTAGTTTATATGATAAAATATTTTGAATGATCTAGGCTAAGCAACGAAGGTGCATAAGCAATTATTAGTTTATGAAACCCAAAAACTTAACATGCAACTTTTTATAAATTTTTAAATATTGTATAATATATTGTGATTATATATCAAGTATGTGGAATATAACACTAAGGTGAGATCTATTAAGTTCTTTAATCCTAGAATGTTAATATAGTGTATAACATATTTATATATTGTTCCAAATCTATACCCAAATATTGCTGATTTTTCAAAGAAATAATACCCTTATCTAATATCATCATATTGTCACATGGAACAGAAAAAAATAAAAAATTGCTTCATTAATTTCTTCCACAACATATCCATATTCCTTTTCCTTTCAACTTCCCCTTCCTCCATTAAAAAATTATGCAATTTAATGCCATTGCTTGTATATGATTGAATACAGAACAAGAAAATGAACATGTAAAGTGACAATGGAAGTCATTATATGTAATGTTTGCATGCAATTAAAACTAGATGGCAAAACTAAGGAAGGAAAATATACAAAAAGAGAAAATGAGTACATAAATTTAAGTAAAACCATCTTAATTTCATATCTATCAAGTATTGAGAGGCACTGAATTTATGGAGATGCAAATATTTTAATCATTTAGAATAAATTGAAGAACAAATTAAGGGAGAGGTAATAATAATTATTATCCAACTACCATATTTATTATATGATTTCTATATATAAAATCTCTTTCTTTTTCGCTTTTACTGTTGTAGCTCACCACAAGGGGAACTCAACCATAAAAAAATGAAGATACTTTAAAATTCTCTTATCTATTAAAATAAACCAAATCAAAGCTACCACATTACTATCACTAAGCCATGATGTATGTGTGGTAGAGTTTTCATGGATATTACAAAATATCAGCTAGATATAACAAACAAACCACAATTGTAAAACATAATCACGAGTAAAAGAAAATTCATAGGACATAATCATAAAATTAAAATGATCATGGGTGTTCATCACTCCTTGGAAGAAGTAGGAGGGGCAGGATCTCATACGCTTGGCCATATTGGGGACTATCTCCCACACTGAAGATGCATCTCAAGTTGTGCTATTGTAATGTCCCCAATTAAATTAATTTTGTTAAGAAGAGTTTTCATTTTTGCAATTTGGGTGTTGGGAATGTTTTGGCATGTAAAAATTAAGAAAAATAGTTTGAGGGAGTCCCCACTTAATTTTTGGAGAAATTGAGGCCATCAACATTAGAGAAAAAGAAAATTAAATTGGTACTGGGGATGTGGGGGCCACCCAAAGGGGGAATTTGAACCCCTTATGAAAATTGAGATAGGGAGAAGAAGAAAGAGAAAGGAGGTCGAATTGGTGGAACCCATAAGGAGAGAGAGGGGCGGCAAAGATAAATAGAAGGCAAAGGAACCATTTTGGGGTATCTTTGACGAATTGAATTTATGATTTAGAGTACTCTTGATTTGTTTAGCCAAGAGTAATGGTGATGCTTAACACACAAGGAGATTTCTGGGCGGAGATCTCAAATCTCTCTTCGATGGACTTAGAGTGCCACCCTAAGAGACGATTCCAAAGCTTATTAGAGAGGAGATTTCTAGAGTTTGCGGGTCATTTCCAGCCATAATTCAGTCAGTTTGAGTCTCCAGGAGGACACAATGCTAGAATTTGTTTTGCTTTGTTGCAGGGTCTTTAAGGGGAAATTGAGCTAGAGAATTTAGGAAAAAGTCCCTTCATATTGGACCAGATTTTGTGGAGAATTACATAGCTGGAGACTGCTGCTCTGGTGAGAACAAAATTCAACGTTCTTAGGGCCTGCGCAGTCTTTTGTTGGGCAAAATTTTGTGGAGTTGTTACTAGTTGAGTTGTGCAAGGTTGAGGAAGGAATTTCACTCTTACCTTTCGGGAGTAATTTGCAGAGGATTCTACAGCCATTTGAAGGAGGAAACAAGGCCATATTTGCAACAATAGCTTGAGGGGGATGTAGAACCAGTAGAGGAGGGCGTAGCAACAAATTTGGGTAACTACAAGAGGTCGAAATTGGCCCAAATCATTTCTGGGTTTTGCTGGACTTGCATCAAGGAGTCTAGTCCTAATTTGCAGAAATTTTGGAGGAGTTTTGGTGCCCCAACCAACAAAAAGTTTATGTAATTAATTAGCAGCCAATTGGGAGGAGCAAGCTTAAATTTGGGGTCCCGGTGGTCAGTAAAATTTGCCCAAACCCTTTCTACGTTTTTGTGGGTTTTATGAGGGGAGACTCCAACAAAAATTGCAGAATTTTCTAGGGACTTTTGAGAGGTCAAATACAGGGTTGTTTCCAGTTGTATCAACAATTTACACCGGGCAGAGCGTAGTTTATTCTCAGAACTTCTCCAACAACTTGGACCCATTGATTTGACACTTGGATTTGGCCTTGCTTGCTTTAGCAAGCCCAAGTTTCTCTTATCACAATTATTGTACTCATATTAATACAATGGCTCACAGTTTTTGCCCACATTGCAGTTTTTATTTGTGTATGGTTGTGCATGCTTGAATGTTATAGTTGTAGTTATTTCTTTGCTTCTATTATCTACTGTATTTTTCTATTTGGAACATTACAAATGTTTAGCCCATGATGGAGGAGGATGGAAATCATCTTTTGGGCCTACAATCAACGAGGAGTAGATAGATGCATAGGAAGCTAACAAATTTGAAGTACTTCCAGTCAATAACTCTCTTCAGGCTTACATAGATGGGGCCTGCAGTACTCCTAGGTTACCTTTGCATGTAGGAGGGAGAGTGGATGAGTTACCTAGTCACATTGTATATGTTGACTGGGCCAGTGAGACGAGGCGACATGAGTTGCGTAGGGCGCAACACTCCCATGATGTACTTGCTACGTACTTAGGGGCTCTTGTATTGAGTTGATACCTAGTGGGGTTGGCTACATTTTTGGATACATCCATGGTCAGGAGCATAGTTCAACAGGGGTCGTGGTTTGCTGGAGGGGCTCGAGGGATGAACCATCGTTGGGATCTAAATGGGACTTCCCACTACTCCATGGATTGGATCAGTCATGGTATTAGTAGGATGGTATATCTAGTGATTAGACTCACCCCATTTTCATATTCTCGCCATAGTTTTGGACAACACCAATGACAAGTAGAGTTGACAGAGGAGCAGGTAGACTCCATGAGTTGTCTTGGCATGTCAGCTGTGTGTGGGGGCATTGGATGATCAATGTACCTTGGCGGGAGGTTGTTAGAGGAGGTTGCATCAACAAGCCACCAGATAGTTCCTTGTCCGGAGAGGAGGATTTCCCATGGATATATGGGGCATAGGGTTCATGGAGGAGAAACACCCTAGTGACTCCCCCATAAGTACATAGGGAGATTCGCCTGTCAGATCTCTCAGGGAGGATCAGGAGGGTAGGTCCACTCATATGAGGTTATGGAGATAAGAGAGTGGATACTATGGTACTGATAAGACGTGGATGGATAATTACTGACTCAGTTTTAGACCATGGCATCCGAGGATGTATAGGGGCATGCAACGGTGTGCAATGATATGCAAAGGTGCATAGTGGTGTGCAGGGTCGCATCGAGGTGTAGGAGGAGTAGTTCACATTGTAGTGCATTTCCTCATAATGTGACAGACATATCGATACAAGAGGGATGCCACTTGATTCGAGGCGATGCAATAACATGTAGCAGGGTCCAACGGTGCACAAAGATGTGCAACGGGGTGCAATTATATGCCAGGGGGCATGAGGACCCATGGTTATATGCAACAACATGCAAGGCTACATTGCAGACAGGAGGGGGGGGAGTGTTGCTAGCAGGGAGACTACTTGACGAGAGTGTTAGGCATGCCATTGAGGGGGAAATACCTAGGTTTGGAGAGAAATTCAGTCACGGAGCTAGTTAGGAGTGTCCACATGAGTTCTTGACCATATTCATTGGAGCTCAGGAATCTCTCAATCATTGGCATTGCAGGTAGTTGGGGGATCCTTGTTATGTCTGATTGAGGCCTACATTGTGGATAACATGACTTGGAAGACTTGCTTGAGATGAACTTATGGGATTCAATGCATCAAGGGCATGATAGGGATTTCCTAGTGGAGTAGTAGGGTCGGTACGTGAGTTGGCACTCACATGCTAGGAGATGAGGTGATCTTTTGTAGGGGTGGTATACCATTCATCTCTGAGCCCACACTTGAGAGCTGATCATGGGGAAGACATGTGGCTCTACTTCAGTAGGGCTTGTTGGGATCCTGCATGAGCAAGGGATACTATGTACAACTGAGGTAGTTTTCCAGTGGGTATTCGAGCTTCAAACATTATATTAGCACATTACCGAGGGTGTGGATGGCATACTCAGTGGTGATGGGTGGCAGTAGCAGGATGATTCCTTATACACTGAATCGATTGCAAGTATCGAATACCCATCTATGGGTTGCATTCAAGGGGTAGATCTTTAGCACATGTGGTTTCTAGAGGTCATCAGTATTACATAACGACAGACACGATGTAGTTTAGCATGCATCAAATTAGTTCCTGATATATGAAGCCTATATATTGATTTCATGTAGGAACTAAATACGAGGCACAGATGGATTCTAACAGTTGTTAGAGCTATGTTGCAATAGGTCTGGGTATGGGATCTAGGGGTTCAGTTGGTTGACAGATCACTTTATCTCATGGTGAGCGGAGTCACGACAAAGAGTGATCTAGTTCACTCTTGGGTTGACACATGGGGTTGGTAGAGGCCTTCATCGTATAGCGAGGTAGGCTTTCTCTGTTGCTGCACAAGTTCAGGGTTAGATTTGGATGGGTAGGCTTTGGCATCATGGAGATGCTTGGGCAAGATGTATTTGGCCTTTATCAATATTTCACCATCGGGTTCCAAGAGAGGAGGATATGACATGCACACAATGGGCAGTCAATTGTAATCAGAGTAGTGCAGCGTTGGCATGGTGGCATCTTTTTGAGATTAGCATGGGACCTTGGTATTAAGGGATTCATTTATTACAGGATGGTGCACAAATTCAAGGTGATCTGGTGGTATATTTGGGACCCCGATATTGTGTGCAATGATTGTTTGGGTTAGCTGATCAAGAGGGTGCTTCTTTAGGCATTGCTTGAGGACAAGCAATTTTTAGTGGGGAGGACTGTAATGTCCCCAATTAAATTAATTTGGTTAAGAATAATTTCCATTTTGCAATTTGGGCATTTTGAATGTTTTGGCATGTAAAACTTAGGAAAAGTGGGTTGAGGGAGTCCCCACTTAATTTTTGGAGAAATGGAGGCCACCAACATTAGAGAAAAAGAAAATTAAATTGGTAGTGGGGATGTGGGGGCCACCCAAAGGGGAAATTCGAATCCCTTAGGAAAATCGAGCTAGGGAGAAGAAGGGAGAGAAATGAGGTCAAATTGGTGGAGCCCACAAAGATAGAGAGGGGGCAACAAAGATAAATAGAAGGTAGAGGCACCATTTTGGGGGCTTTTAAAAAAAAATTGAATTTCTGATTTAGAGTACTCTTGAGCTGCTTGGTTAAGACTACTAGTGCTGCTTAGCATAAGGAGATTTCCAGGTAGAGATCTCAACTCTCTCTTCGGTGGACTTAGAGTGCCACCCTAGGAGAGAATTTAAGAGCTTATTGGAGAGGAGATTCCTAGAATTTGCGGGTCATTTCCAGCCATAATTCAGTCAGTTTGAACCTCCAAGAGGACGCAGTGCTAGATTCATTCTACTTGGTTGTAGGGTCTTCAAGGAGAAATTCAGCTAGAGAATTTAGGAAAAATTCCATTTATATTGGACTATATTTTGTGGAGAATTTCAAAGCTAGAGAGTGTTGCTCTCGTGAGAACCAAAGTCAACATTCCTAGGGCCTGCACAGTCTTTTGTTGGGCATAATTTTGTGGATTTGTTGATAGCTGAGTTGTGCAAGGGTGAGGAAGGAATTTCCCTCTTACCTCTCAGGAGTAATACACAAGGATTCTACAACCATTTAAAGGAGGAAACAAGGAAAAATTTGCAAAAGTAGCTTCAGGGGGATGCAAAACTAGTAGAGTAGGGTGTAGCACAAATTTAGGTCATTCTGGGAGCTTAGAATTAGCCCAAAGCATTTATGGGTTTTGCTAGAATTGCATCAAGGAGTCTACCCCTAATTTTGTAGAAATTTTGGAGGATTTTTGATGCCCCAAACAACATAAAGTTTTTGTAGTTATTTGACAACTAATTGGGAGGAGTGAGCTTAAATTTGGAGTCCAAGGTGGTCGGTAAAATTTGCCTAAACCCTTTCTGGGTTTTTGTGGGTTTTATGTGGGGAGACTCCAACCAAAATTTGTAGAAATTTTTTGGGCACGTTTGAGGGGTCAAATACAGGGTTGTTTCCAGTTGTAACAACAATTTACATTAGACAAAGTACAATCTATTTTGGGAACTTCTACAGCAGCTTGGATCCATTGATTTGACACCTGGTTTTGGCCTTTCTTGCTATAGCAAACCAAGGTTTTTGTTATCACAAATATTGTACTCATAATTTATTATATAAATACAATGAATCAGAGTTTTTGCCCACATTTCAATGTTGATTTATGTATGGTTGTGCATTCTTGAATTTTATTGATGTAGTTAGTTTTTTGCTTATGTTATCTACTGTATATTTCCATTTGGAACATAACAACTATCTAAGCATCTAGGCTAACAAGGCAAGAGCGCAAATACTCTGGGAATTGTTGGATATCGTTGAGATGAACAACAATTTCATTATGGTCCTCATGTCTTTCCCTGATGACACTACTTGACATTATTTTCATCTGCCAATACAGAGTGATAGAATGAAATTACTGGTTCTTATGACCCCTAGCATGACCAAGATCTAGGACCCAATTCGAAACTTCGGCCTGGAACTTTGAATTTGAATGAGCATTCTAGTCACGAACAACTCGAGCTTCAAGTAGATATATTTTATCCTGAATTTATGGGGAGGTGGCCAAATGAGAGATTTGTGTTGTAGATTAGGCCTGAGATTGTGCTTTGGGCCTGTCGGTAGGACCTTAACCACTAGAGCCACGCTTCGGGCGCATGCATTACCGAGGAAAGGCATTAGGGAAAGGCTAGTTCCTAGCTAAAGGTGACCCAAGAGATAACAGAAGAGCAATGATTGAAGATCAAAGGAGGGCCTACATAAAGAATGTAGGAAAAAAGTGTTAGGAGTAGGGAGTTCAAGTGCAACTAGATCTAGGGAAGTTGCAGAGATGAGTAAGGAACAACATTAGGCAATAAAGGGTCCTCTTTGAGCTGTAAAAGAGCCAGGTAATCTCCCCACAAACCACAATAGGTTAAATGTATTTGCCTAGAGGGACAACACCAATTTCCTAGACCAAAAAAACAAAACAATAACACTAAAATTGTAGTACCAACAAGAGGAAGTGAAATTCAACAATTTTACCAGCAAGCCTGGTGTAGACATGTTCAAGAAGACCTTAATGGAACCTTGCTACCAACTTTCCCATCAATTGTCACTATGACAAACTGTATTCATCCTCACAACCATTTAAAGTTTGCAAAGTATCCAACCAACTCTAAGTAATGAATGCTAGAAGGCTTGACTAGGAGGGCCTAGGCCTTCCTTCACAAGCGTACCACAATTCTAGGTGCAAGGGATAAAATATCCCACACACAACTCGATGTTGCAGTGAAGTCTCTAGAAAACAACAAGGCAACTCTAGTAATACCAGGAAGATGTGACGAGTGTAGAAATTTCTAGTTTAATACTCTTCGTTGTCAATCATAAGCATGTGTGATTGCATGGGGATGGTTGGCCACACCACCCCTCTCTTTAATGCCTAGGGTGGTGGCAGGGTGACATGCCTTCTCTCCTCCCTCCTTAGGCACACGTTCCAACATCCCCATCGGGGCATATATGAAGATATTTTAATTTATGTTTGTATAACATATTATTATTTGTTATACATATTATAATTTTTTAAAGCTGACGTGTAACCCATGTGACAAACATGATAACATCTTTTTCATACTCAGTTATGGATAGACCTTGGTGCAATGACTTTAAAAATGGAAAAAAAGGAGAAGTAAATATATCACACTTAACGCAATTAAAAGTCCATAATACATATGAGAATTGTTTTTTTCTTAATATTAAAGATTGAGATAGATACCATGTAGTAAATTTTTAATTCTATTAATATATTAATTTCTTATTCCACTTGCTAGAAGAAGAAGCAAATTCACAATTTAAAAAAAGTGATGCTTAGGAGAATTATCAACTCTTAATTTTGTCAATCCAAGTTTTGACTTCTTTTAATATTAAAAAAAATCAATTTCTAGTTAGTGTTAATCAAGTTTTTAATATATTTTAGTTTATATTTTTTGTTTGTTTGTCAAGTTTTCTGTGATCCTTCAGGCTTGACCTGTGACTTGAGAAACTGTGACCTAGGGGCATCTAATTCGTTCAAGTCACCCGAGGAGCGCACCCGGCCTAGGCCACACCAGCCCTAAGCTGATTGGATTTTTTAGCATGTCTCCTCCCCCTAGCATATGCACAACCACCCCCGTGAGGTTTGATCCCGGGTCGCCTTGTTAATGAGGCCCATCCTTAACCAGTTGTGCTAGTGGGACTTGACAAATTTTAGTTCATATTATTTGAAAGAGATAATTCTATTTAATTTGAATAACCAAATATTCATGTTAAAACTAGTATAGACTCATTTTAATTTTGAATTTATTACGTCTTATAAGGAATTAAAAAAACAATGTGTAAAAATTTTAAAATACAGATTAAGTGGCATATATGTTAGTTATTTAATTATTAATAAATCAAATTTTTTTAAGAAACAAAATATGAAATGCTATTTTTTTCCAATTTATTTTTTGCATATATATGTCATAAGTAAGACATATCTTCCACCTCAAGCCATAAGGACATCTTACTTCTCACAATGCAAATAATTAAATTGATGTGATGTTATCCTCGAGGAATTTTTTAATGCCTAACTCAAGTGCTATAAGTTGGCCACTTTACACTCACCAATGGAATACTAATGTAGCCCTTTGAATAATGTCCATGCCCTGACCAAGAAAGATCTTTGATTAATTTATTTATAGATTCTTTTTCTCATTTTTTCAAATATTCAAACAATTTTAATCTATCCATGATCCCAATTATTAGGAGATTGATCACCATCATCTCTAGTTCCTTGATCTGCCATCGAGCTAATGTAAAGGTCCAATAAATGACTAAGAGTTGAGCAAGCAACATGTTCAAAGAATATTTTGATGTTGAACTAGAGTCTTAATGACCAACCCACTCCACACTAGTGCATGAAGTGTTAATATAGTTCTTTGAAGAGTTTGCATGTCTTAACAAGGAAAGACCCCTCGATACATTTGTAAGAATCTCTCTTCATTTTCTCAAAGAGCCAGAATGACTATAATCATTCCTTATTGCTAGTCTATAAGAATCAATTACCATGATCTTTATCACTTGGAATGCCTAACTTATGTGAGATGGAGATATAACAATTCTCAAAAGCCTCCTACTGCAAAATCTAGATCAAAAGTAGGTATAAGATAAGTTGCTAATTTTCTCTAAAGCAAGGCCACTTTAAAGCACTATCATGTAACCTTAAGAGGAACATAATTCTGAACAATAAAGTTGAGTTGCATATAGTAATGTAAGTATAAACATGGAATGGAATCCCATTATAAAATATTGTGCAATAATAATAGTTTGTAATTAGATCATATAGATGACAACCACAAACCAAAAAGAGCCCACCAAGATATGAAATTGAAATCATTCATAATGATGAAAATACCAAAATAAAGAATAATACTATGACATAACACAATGACTTGTACTCCAAAGCCATGAAATGATATGTTGACAATGCTAAGAATGAAAGAGGATGTTACCAAAACCATGAGAATGATACCATTCACAATGTTAGAAATGAGGGAGGATGTTAACATCAAATCATAATGGAAACCTGCACTCCCAAGTGGGCCTCTCAACTTATAAGAATATTCACTTTTATTGTTAAACATTTTTTATTTTGTTTTAAAAATAATAATAATAATAAAGATATAATTAACACATACATGAGGATTTATGAATAATTTGAAAGAATTAAAATGTTTCATATTTTTAGGTGTTTAAAATTTGGGGGTAAAGATGACTTTATATTGAAAGCAATTTTTTTGGAAAAAAAGATAAATAACAAACTATTATTTTTTTTTGATATAACTTTTTGACTTCTTTTACTTTGGACTTGATAAATTGTAAATTTTCATTTTAAAATGATGAAATTGATTTGCTGAAATTATATATTACCAATGCCTAATGATATTTGATGCATTTGAATCCCTTTATGATATGACATGGCTAGATAGGTTTTACATGTTTTTATATTAAATTTGCCTCGCTAGATATTTGCTAAAACCATTTAATCAAGTAGAAACTTTCCTCCTCTTACTACATAAGAAGTCAAAAGTACATTTGATTTAAAATTATTTTATTTTTTAAAACTTTAAATAATTTCAAGAAAATACTCCTTATTCATGATTTTATTTTAACCAAAAAAAGATTTTTTTGGAGAATTTATAACTTCAAAGGATCTCTCACCATTACACCAAATACCACTATTTCATAAATGTCACAAACAAACGAGTTATAACAAGTCTCTTAGAAACTTGAATCCACACAACAAAAAATCAAATTGTTCACTAATCATTAGAGCTAAAATCCTTTGACTAAGAATGCTTTTATTATAAAATTAATATTTTTTTTTTAATCCTTTTTACAAGTACATTTTTTTCTAGAGAAGGAAAATCACTGATTTCATTAAATAAAATATTTACAACTTGAATACATCTACCATCAACATATATCATCATACCTTGTTCATATTGTTGTATCGTTGCCTTCGAGCATTTTACAAAATTGACCATAAAGAGGAGGGACATCTATGTATGCTGAGAAACAAACCCAGAAGAGAAAGTTGAACATATAAGTATTAACTAACAGAAATAAAGACAATCACCTAGAAGAGCATGGACTATGCAAAATTTAGAGTCGCACGTTAGGGGAAAGGACCGCCCATTTGATACAAATAGATGAGCCTGAGATCAGCGTGGAAAAGCAAAAAACTCAACAGAGACCAATATCAACAAAAAACTTCCTACTCTTGAAGGAAGACCTGCAGCTGATAACTTGTAAGAATATCAATTCTGCCAGATCTAATCCTTGATAAGCCCTGAAATTCCTAAAACAAAATGTATCCTTCCTCCATTGTCAAGGCCATCTTCGAGAGATAATCCGCTTACGCATTCCATTCGCGATAAATGTGATGAAAAAACAAAAGATGAAAGGTAGATTTTGGAAGTAGGATCCTCTGCTTCCAACTGTGAATAGAAAGTGCTTGTAGAGAAGAGCGAACTGAGAGCAAGTTGATCACACACATGGAATCACTGAAAACCTAAAGGACCTTAACACCATATGAAGAGCAAATAAAATGTAACACCCATGCCACAATCAATTCCACAATCGTGTTTGATGATCTACCCATGTTTAGCCAAGCCTTTATGAACCTGCTACCATTAATATATATATATATATACCCACCACAATATTGTTTGCAGACGCCCCAACTGTAATTTTCAACCATAAAAATAAGAGGCCCAAATAAATCCCTAAATTGATGAACTCTCCAGAACTTTTTATATTCCTAAAAAAACCAAAAATTTGGAATATGATATAATGTAAATCTATTTTTGAAAATCAAAAAGTTACAAAATTTCCATATCCCATACAACAAAAATTAACAATGAACGTATACATTAAACTTACCTAAAACTTAGCCTAAACCAACTTATCCAACATTAAATTAAAAAACAATATATCCCATTTAAAAATGTTATGGTGTCATTGCAGACTAATAAAATTTGAACAATCCCCATAATTGACTCACCCTCAATCTCTACCATTAAAATTTAAAGTTAAACTAAAGACAAAAATAACCAAACTAAAGAGAAAAATAACCACACATATCATGTTGTTTATGTGACCAAGTTCTGCAAAACATTTCAACCGTTAAAGACACTGTGAATAATATGTTGAATTTGTGTTTCCCTTTAAAACTAACGGTAAATAGATCCATAAATCAATTAGCATTTGCACTTACAAAGCAGAATCTTTCGATAACCTCCTCCAGTAATACCCTAAGAACTCCACGCCCAACAATTTTTTAAAACCCTACCTGTCAAATTACGTTGTCCAATGCCTACGTGGACATCCAGCCTGTATTTTGCACCGTTTTAATTATTGCCTCCCGGCAAGATCTCCGGTAGTACAGTGAATTTCAGGTAGTATACTCAGATCTCATGTCCTAGGCCCACTGTTTGAGTCTAAAAGGCCATCCTTTCTGTTGCAGGGTTTCAAAATTATGTTGAATTTACTGAATGGATCTCCTTTGTAATCTCTGAGAATAAGCAGGAATTCAAATAGGGCTCGAAATGAAGCTGTGATTAGCAGTGATGCGGAAGGCTAAGGGGTTTCTTTAACCGCCGGGGCAATTGAAAATGGATGCGATTCGCAAACAAGCCACCAAGCTGCGAGAGCAAGTCGCCAAGCAACAGCAGGTACACCTTCACAGGTTTTGCTGCATCCTTATTTGACACTTTTTTTTGCTATATCTCGAATAGATTGCCATGGCTGGTTATTTTGAGCTGAATTTCTGTAATTCTGCTTCGTTATTGTGAGCTCTTCTCTCGCGTGAGTTCTTACACCTTAACTTGAATTTGGAATTGAAGTATCAAAGGTTTCCTCTGATCGATGGTCTATACAGAAGATTTGTATTGCATTAGGTGCTTACACCTGAACTTGAAATTGGAATTGAAGTATCAAAAGGTATCCTCTGATCGATGGTCTACGGATTGACAATTGACAATTGTAGTATCAAAGATATCAGAGGTTTTTTTGTATGTTTACGGATGGACAGTTTTTGACTGCAGTAGTTCTTGTATTTTGTCTATGTCCTGAATGATGATGCGATTGCATTTTTTTTCTCATTTGGCCTTGTGCTGAATGTTTTTAGAGGGCAAAGCTCAGGGCTCAAAATTAACTCTGTGTTTTTCAAGAACACCGTGGCTTGGGATGTCGCTTAAGAATTTTCAATCGTGGTTGTCTGTTCGCTCCTATGATTTAACTAATAGTGGTCCGGTTGACCCGGGGTACTCTCCAAATCACTCTTCCCAAAGAATCCAACAGCATTACTCAAAAGGGGTGGTGGCGGGAGAAGAGTGATGAGAATCAAAAGCACATTAATCCACATTTGCACGACGCGTCATAGCTGATGCCCTGCTATGAAAGGTTCGATGGCCGCAGTATGACTAGAGAAATGGTGGCGATTTGATCCTGCCATGGTGGCTTTGTATTGGTTCTCCACTCATCAAGATCCTTAAGGTGTAGGAATTTTTTGAATTCAAGCAAACTGGTCCACTTCTTTTTCTGTTGATTTTATCATGGTCATCATCATCATCCTCCTAACTGGAATTTGCTTCAAGAAGCATGCCCAAGGTTGAAAGCTGCATCTCATTACTCAAAAGGTGTGGTGGCGGGAGAAGAGTGATGAGAATCAAAAGCTCATTAGTCCAAATCACTCTTATCAAAGAATCCAACAGCATTACTCAAAAGGGGTGGTGGCGGGAGAAGAGTAATGAGAATCAAAAGCACATTAATCCACATTTGCACGACGCGTCATAGCTGATGCCCAGCTATGAAAGGTTCGATGGCCGCAGTATGACTAGAGAAATGGTGGCGATTTGATCCTGCCATGGTGGCTTTGTATTGGCTGTCCACTCATCAAGATCCTTAAGGTGTAGGAATTTTTTGAATTCAAGCAAACTGGGCCACTTCTTTTTCCGTTGATTTTATCATCGTCGTCATCATCATCCTCCTAACTGGAATTTGCTTCAAGAAGCATGCCCAAGGTTGAAAGCTGCATCTCATTACTCAAAAGGTGTGGTGGCGGGAGAAGAGTGCTGAGAATCAAAAGCTCATTAGTCCGCATTTGCACTACGCATCATAGCTGGTGCTGAGCTGTGACAGGTGATGGCCACAGTATGACTAGAGAAATGGTGGTGATTTGATCCTGCCATGGTGGCTTTGTATTGCCTGTCCCCTCATCAGGTTCCTTAAGGTGAATGCATTTTTTGAATTCTAGCAAACTGGTCCACTTCCTTTTCCGCTGATTTTATCATCATCATCCTCTTCCTCCTCTTAACTGGAATTTGCTTCAAAAAGTATACCCCAAGGTTGAAAGCTGCACCTCATAACACAGACTTGCACCCAAACTTGTTTCCTTTATACATGGTATTCAGATGGTGTTGTCCATGGCGAGAATGGAACCCTAGTGGATGACTTAATGCTTGATAAGTTTCAACCTCACAAATGTACCAAGTCCCTATTGGTCTGTTGATTAAAATTGAAAAGAAGATATTTTAGATGACCCATTTGTTCCATTCTTACCAAAGGCTAGCTTAACCAAGGAAGCTCTTGAATTCATCCTATGGAGGCTTTGCATGTCAAAGCTTGGTTACTGGATACGTTATGCTTTGCTATCTGTTTGCAATTTTTTTGAATTTTTATGTCAGGAAATAAATTTTCTTGGGCCATATGCCTTTTTTCCTAATTCGTTATTTATTGGTTTAGGCAAATATCATATTTTGTAAGTTGTGACCTAGAATAACTGCACCGAAGGTGTAAAATACAAGGTTACAAGATTTGCTAAATTTCTGCAGGTTATTTGCTTTTCTGTCCGAGTTCTGCTCTTAAGGAATGAGTTTCCATAGTTTTGTCTGTCATTTGCTTAATTTGTTCCTTTTTTCACTGTTTTGACATGTTGCTACCCACTCATACAATATATTGGCCACAGTATATCCAAAATTCAGATGCAACTGGTGGAAGAAGTTATGAACATGAAAAAAAAATTATAAGTAGATATTAATAGAACTAGAGAAATTAAGGATTGCGTGATGAAATATTTAACTTCCTTATTGCAAATATCTCTAATTTTTCCGACTGTTTCTGATTTCTCCCAAGTTTTTCAGGCTGCCAATTGGACTGATATTTTCTGAGTTTTTCAAGTACAAGTTTATTCTTGCTGATATTTTCTGATATTTCCCCCAATATTTCTGCTAAGTTTCTTTCTGGACCCTGAACAATATATTCCTGAAATGATATTTGCAACATTGCTCTTTACATTTTAACAAGAAGTCCAAGTTGATAAAATTATAGCATTTAGTGCATTGTTACCAGGTTTGCAGATCATACCTGTGAATCCCTGAGTTTGACTCTGCTTGGTCTTCAAACAAACAGTTTCGACTCTCAGGTGAGTCATAGTTGGGCTGACCTATAAAATCCCAGAAACTTTGCGAAGCTAGCACTTTTCATATCTTTTTTGATGCTCTGCTTTTTCCTTCAATGAATGCTATCATGGGTGATCGAGAGGACAGCACATCGAAGCAGCCAGGGCATCTACAAACTCAACTAGGGCATCATAATAGAGGCAGTTTGCATTAGGCAACTATTTTGGACATTTATTTATATTCTGGATTGGACAGCCATAGAACAATCTGATATAAATGAAAATTTGTTGTTTTCATAAAAAAATTGGTACCGTTTTAATATTTTTGCACTTGCTGAGTATTTTCTGAATTTTTCCTGAGCTGAGTCAATCTCTCAGGTCTTATGCCTTGCCAAGTATTTCCCGAATCAAGTCTAGTAACATTGCTTTTGTTCTAATTTGTTACTTTTTAATTTAGGCAAATATTCTATTTTGTAAGTTGCGACCCAGTATACCTGCGCTGAAGGTGTAAAATACAAGGTTACAAGCTTTGCTAAGTTTCTGCGTGTTGTTTTAACTTTTCTTATTTCTGTGAGTTCTGGTCTTGGGAAATGGGTTTCTATGGATTATTTGTCATTTGCTCTCGAAGGTGTACTGCTGCTTTGTGGACTTCCGGAAGGCTTTTGATTCAGTCCCGAGACAGGATCTTCTACAGCGACTCAAATACATCAATACCTCAAACTCCCGGCTGACTGCTGGTATGCGTCTTTACGAGTCTGTCCTGGGCCGTCTTCGCACTGTAGGGGGACTATCTGAGTTCATTTGGAGCACGATTGGAGTTAAGCAGGGGTGCCCACTCTCCCCCACCCTATTTGGGATATATATTGATGAGCTCGAAGCTTTTTTGAGGGAACACATACAGGAGTCTAACGGTTGCTATCTTCATCAGGTTTTGATCTATATCTTACTCTTTGCAGATGACATTGCACTCTTATCCTCATCACCAGAAGGTCTCCAGAGGCAGCTGGATGCATTAGCACTATTCTGTGATCTCCGGAAATTGACAGTGAACCTGAGTAAGACAAAGGTAATAGTCTTCAACGGGACGAAGAAGTCTCAGGATCTCCGATTCCTCTTCAAGGGAGAGACAGTGGAGATTACCAATACCTACACATACTTGGGAGTACAGTTTTCGGGCCCCCGATTCAGTATGCGGCCAGCGCTGCAACCTCGGATCAATAAGGGGTATGGCTCTCTAGCCATATTAGAGAGACAATGTTTCCGCCATCACTTCCAGGACATCTCGTCAAAGTTGAGCCTTATGGACACCCTGATCCGACCCACGGTCTTGTACGGATCGGAAATTTGGGGCCCCTCCTTGCTTGAGTCAGATTGGGCAGCAGTTGAGAGAGTCCAAACGTTTCTCCTCTGACGTATTATCCGTTGCAAGCATACTATCCCACAACAAACCATACTGGCCGAATTTGGTGCACAACCCTTTCGCCTTGAGACAGCCTTCGGACTGGTCTCCTTTCTCCATTGAGTTCGGAGCTTCGCAGATACATTGAAAGGATGCGACAGGTACCCTTATCTAGCCTACTGCTCTTCTGAGGCCATCGACTGCACCCAACCAGGAAAAGCCAAGTGTTGGTATACAGGGGTCTCAAAGTTCCTCAAGGCAGTGGGACTCCATATAGATCACCTCCCCCCCTTTCGGTATTCCCTGAATGCCCCCAGAGGACTCCCCCCCAGGCAGGAACTAAATAAGATCATCAAGGAAGACATCTACAGGCAGTTTATGCGCCCAAAGATGGCTTTTTATGCAGAGCACTTCTTGAGTATCAGAGACGGGCTTATAGTTCGCCCCCAGTACACGCTTCGACATTGGATGCATGCTCTTCGGATCCTGCTCGGGCAGTTCAGAGTTGGATCACATAGGCTAGAGTTGGATCACATAGGCTTCGGGTAGAGACATACCACCAGATAGAGAGAGTTGACAGGACTTGTTGGCTATGCCATACACAGGAGGTGGAAACCGAATGGCACTTCATCTTCGGTTGTCCGATATATTATGAGATCAGAGGTCGCTACCACTGTCTGTTCAGAGGACCACATACCCTATCCAGCTTCTTCAGCTACATGGACCAGAGATGCGTCGCACTTTACATCCAGGAGACTCTTAAGCATCGGGAGCATATCCTCCAGCCTCCCGTCCGACCCAACAGTACTCGTCAGATCACCTCTTTCTTCAGCATACTCCCCTTAGCCCGAGGAGTTAAGAGATCAACAAGTGCGAGTACCGATCAATCCGGCTCACACAGATCGACAAACCCTCGTTCAGTTAAGAGGAGAAGCCCCTTGCCTACGAGGGCCCAGCAGCAGAACCGTGCCAGGCATCTCCCCGAGAGGCGGCCCAGGATCGTTAGATCACAGAGACATCACAATGGGAGGCAACCAGCGCCCACCGTTTCAAACCAGCAAACCTTACTGAACTACCCACAATTCTCCTCTCTCGACCTCGGATGTTAGGAGTAGCGGACTCCCACATCCGCGTCCCCAGGATCTTCTTCACCAGTGATCCTACGACACAGTCTAGAGATCAGCCGGCGTGGCCGCGATCGGAGCTCCATACGCTCTTCCCAACCCGCCTCGTTTTTAGTTTCTATCTTCCTTTCAGCATTTGTCTTTCTGAGGAGACCGGTTGGTTCTCCTACTGGGTACGACCCCTTATGTAACCGACAGTCCCATTGACCTACTTTGTGGTCATTCGTTGGACATTAATAAAATTATCTTGTTTTATCTTATCTTGCTGGTTTGATAAGAATTGTATGTTGAGAATATACTCATTCAATGCATTTGGCATAGTACTGAAAATTCAATCACAACTTGTTGAAGAAACTGTGAGCATGAAAGATATTTAACCTCCTTCCTGGTGTCTTAATGTGATTTACAAGTGGCATTCGACCAAGGCTAAGAATCCCTGCACATGTGAAAGAGATCCAATTGCTCAAAGTGTGAGGCGGAGATGAGGATCCAAAAAATAAAAGGAAGAAGAATCTCAGCATATCGCCTTCTTAGCCTTGGTCATTTGTCGAATGACTAGCATTGAATCTCCAAAAACTAATAAGTTGGTAATTTTCTTTGCATTAGCTATTTCCAAACCTTTCCATAAAGGGAGATATTCAACTTGATTGTTGGTTGCTAGATCAAGTCCCCATGCATATTGCGATGCAATTTTTCCATCAGGGCTAAATAAAACCCCTTCCCGCTGCTGCTGCCTCACCCTCATCAGTAGATATTATTAAAACTAGAAAAATTAAGGATTACTTGATGAAATATTTAACCTCCTTGCATCTTGACAAGAAGGCCCAAGTTAATAAAATTATATTGTTAGTGTTCTTCAGTTAAAAAAACATGTCAAAAGTAGAAGCCAATAAGTTGATAATGCATTTTTGTCTCTCTCTCAATAAAACTAGAAAAATTAAGGATTTTGATGAAATATTTAACCTCTTTACATCTTTACAAGAAGCTCAAGGTTGAAAATTACAGTGTAGTTAAAATATATTAATGTGAATTGGTAAAGTAGAAGCTAATAAGTTGATATTGTATGTTTATCTCTCCCTTTTTATTCTTTTGAAATTTTAAGTTTTTGATCAGCAGACTTCTCTGCTATTATTGGCAGTCTTTTGTTGTGTTCTTCAGTTTTGAAAATAACTGGAGATTTGTGACCGGTATGGTCACACTTTCTTGCTATGTCTGTGTGTTGAAGGAAATGTAACTAGGTTCGGTTTTCATTATGACTTGTAATTATGACATTATGTAAAAGAAGAAACAAATTATTATTATTCCTTGCATCATGGGTTTCATGAGCAAGATGTGTTTGCCATAGGTCAAAGACTTCTTCTTGATGTCTTTAGGATTTTATGTCTCATCATAAGTATCATAAAAGTCATAAGGTCAAAGGTCTACGCACCGAGAACAAGTGTCACTATCCTTGTGCAAGTTGGCTAAATAAAAGACAGTGATCTCCTTGATGATATGTTGGCCTAGCTTTAAGGCACTCGTGTCGGCCTAATGTACCACCATTGATCTATATGTATATATAAGGAGTGACGTTGTGTCAAATAAACAAGTCTTTGGATATATAAGGAGTGACGTTATGTCAAATAAACAAGTCTTCGGATCATTCATAATACAGTCAGCGAAGAAGATACGCATACACAGTGATCAAGGGTAATATCTCGGTGAAGTCTGCCTACTATACATATACATCGTGTCAAGCTCTTGGAAGTCAACAGAACTCTTGGAGGTCTATATCTATACACAGTGATAACTCTCGGAAGTCTGAACATAACTCTTGAAGGACTATATATATATATATACACAGTGACTGCTCTCGGTATAGCTCTCGGTGGTGGCCTGTCCTATCATTATCATAACTGTGAAGAGCATGAAGGTCTGTCTCAAGACAGTGACATGAACGAAGTAACTTGCTCCTGAGCGAAGAACTGTGGCAGCCGAGGAAGGAGTCGAGAACTGTGACTAGGCAACGAAGGTATAAGGAGACCGAGAACTGAAGGAGTACAGTGACATCAAGTCTATAGACTGTGGATTGAAAGCTGAACAGTGCAGGGGATAGTGACAAGTATCTTGGAGGTAATATTGAGTCAAATTTTGTCAAGGGTCTTGGTATTCATCAACTAAACATCTATAAGAAGAAATTGAAGGGTTTTCCTCTAAAGATGAGAGGTTTTAGCCCTGGCTTGAAAGCCTAAACATTGTGTCACTATCTTATTGTTTTGGTTGCTATTTGATGTACTGAACACACACAATAAGGATCTAAACATCTATAAGAAGAAATTGAAGGGTTTTCCTCTCAAGATGAGAGGTTTTAGCCCTGGCTTGAAAGCCTAAACATTGTGTCACTGTCTTATTGTTTTGGTTGCTATTTGATGTACTGAACACACACAATAATAAGGATCTAAGAAAATATAAGAAGATGTACACAAGTAGTAATCAAGTAAGAGAATATGTAATAAAAAAAATGCTCTTAAATTCTCAACACTGTGTAGGCAAAGAAGAATGGGTACAAGTTTATTTATAAACTCCGATTTTCTGATTGGATTCAAACATGGGAACATAGGCTTAGGTTAAAGCTATATAAACTTTAGAAAATGCTTTTCACAATGATAAAATGTTGTGAATAACCATATTTTTCCCAAGTTTTTCATGTTACCTATATTCTGAGTTTTTCAAGTCCAAGGTTATGCTTGCCGATATTTTCTGTTATTTTCCCAATATTTCTCTTATTTCTTTCCAGACCATTGGTGATTATAAAAAAATAAAAAAGATTCCCCGAAATGATATTTGCAACGTAAGTTTCATCAATTAGTCTAAAGTTTGGTTTTATCATTACAAATCAATTATGGGTAGGTTTTATATGAATCGTCTACAATGGTTTACATGTTCTAGACCTTATAAATTTTGGTAGTGCAAGGTCACATCTGCATGTGATTTTCCTTAGTTGGGAATTCCTTGTTTGCATGCAAAGCAAAGTACATAATCTTCATTGGCTTGGAGCCTGTTGTCAACACATCTTACTTATGTTTAATTGATAATTATATCCACCGAAGAAGTTGAAATTATGGGGATGTACAAAACCCTGGTGATAAAGCTATTAATGGAGAATGTGCACATTAATCTAGCAATGAGCACTTTAAGTTACCATAAACAAGATTGAAAGCTAGTCATGAATGTCAATTATGAAATATGCCTTGAACTGTCTTCCTTGCTTGACTGTAATGTCTGCTAGTAATTGTCTAATTTGTATCTTGGGAGCACTAGTTGGAGTTAATCTCATCTATGGGTCATCTTTCCTTTCCCCTTTTATCAGTTTCTTTTTTAATCAACTGATTTATATCTTCTTCCTTGTAGCTGTAGATGCTTTGCTGATCTGTGAAAAGTTTTGTCAGATAACTACTCTGAAAGCCTCTTTTTGGCTGAATTCATCTTCATACCACAAGTGGAGGGTTGGGATAACTTCAATTACTTTTGCCAAGGTGCAGGCTAGGAAATTTGGAACATATCATGTCTTCGGATCTATTACCTTCTATTAAAGAAATAAGAATAGTATATATATATATATATATGTTTTTTTTTTTTTCTAAGATCTGAGTCATGAGAGCAGCTCTTACATCTGATCTGTCCTTGCAAAAGAAAGGAGCCCATTCTAGAACCTAGTCTTTATGCTCCAACTAGCACCGCGAAAACAAAATTGTAATTGCTTTTTACTCTTATGCTATGGCTCCTACATGTGCAAATATGCCAAAAAACAAACAAAATGAGACAACATGCTAGCATAGCTGTAACTCTGATCTTGGAGATTGATCTTCTGTCCTTGGCTCCTCCTGCTGTGGAGTTGCTGTTTTGTTCAAATCTAGAACTACTTGAGCAATTATTGGTCTTTCATTACTTGAGGAGGCCGGTTCCAGGGATCTCATCTCTATTGCCATCTGTAGAACTTCTATTTGTTGTCAGAGGCTATTGAGTTTGTCTTCATTCCTTTGCATAATGGACCTCTGATCTATGAGTAAGTCCGTAACTGTTGAAAGGCTGGCAGCGGTCTGATATTAGGTCGGCCTCTTATTATTTTACGTTCGCTGGGCCCCCAAGAGGCACCCATTCAACCCCCTTTTGAAGCCTATATAAGGGAGAGCCTTTCTCCTCATTTAGCACATCAAGTTTGTCTTGTCCATCTCTGATCCAGCGAATTTCAGGAGAAAAGGAAGGCCGAATTTCAGGAGGGTTTGGGATTTCATTTTGTTCTTGGGTATTAGTTTGGCTATTATCTTGATACTGTTTCTGATTTATTGATGAACTATGAACTCTCTTTCTCTCATAAGGAAGGATTTCTGGGTTTTCCCCTTGTGGGTTTTGCGCTAGCCTCAGCCCTAATTTCTGTGTCTCTTGTCTCATGGTTTTATGGTTATTTTCCTACTGCGCTTTCATGTTTAATGGTTGAATTTTCTTCTATGTAACTGCTTAATTGATATTGGATGAATGACATGTAAAATTAAGTTTAGAAGTAGTTATCTGTGGATGAAATTTGTTTCTAGCTTGTGCCCTAGAAAATCATCAACCACTATGTCCCAAAATATTTGTACCAGGCAAATCCACCAAGGGATCACTTCTTGCTGGCTCAATCACGAAGCCTGACCCTGAGATAGAATTGAACCTGTGACCTCTCAATAGCAAAGGTGCTTTAATGACAGGGACTCGACCAATTGAGCTAACCCTCGAGGCTAACAGTAAAGGAGATATTGGTAAGGCTGGGATTTTGGATTACTTTTGCGAGAATTTTGGTGGAGCAACAAGATCTCTATTTAAGAGTTTCTTGTGATGTTTTTTCGGAGGCATTCTTTAGCAATTTTGAGACAAATTTAGGGCTTGAGTTAGGGCATAGGTTGCTCTCTTTTGTGTTGGCTCAGTTCAAGTTGTGTTTGTTGGTAAAAGCCCCGTATTAGGGCATCCAATCAGGCCGAGTTACTCTACTGTTCCAAACATAGACTGGTAGGTGTTAAGGGCATTGTAAATCGCTCAACAAAGACCTTAGGTCAAGCTCATCCTCTGTAGTCCATAACCTTCAGGAAAAATTAATTTACAATTGGGTGGTTGTCAAGGCTGAGCCTCAGCCTAAGATTGTATGAGCATCAAGATATAGGGCACAATTTTAAAAGCCTTTGTTCAGGCCGAGCTTTAGGTCTAATATTGGTTGAATTGTGATGAAGTTTAGGGGATTTTGTGTTGGGTTATTTTGAGTTGTGGACTGTAGCAGAGAGCCTAGATTTGGGCACTGTTGCTAAGTCTTGATAGCTGAAAGAATAGTTGCAAAAAATGATAGTGTGTTGATAAGCCTTGTGTTTTCTAAGACCACATTTGGAACTAGTAGGAGTTGGTCATAGGGAAGACCAGTGGCACATTTGTTTGTGCCTGTGGAAGTAGTTTAAGAACAAGAGTTGCAGTGACAACAAAATTGTGGATGAATGCAAGTAGTGAGTGTTCAATGACATTGTTGCAGTGAAAGTGCCATGATAGTGATTTGTTGAAGAGGATTGAGTATTGTTGTAAGTGGGCCATCGTCTCTGGTACGGGAGCCCATAGTCTTTATTCTTGTCTTTTATCTTACAGGTTTTACCCACCACCAATGGGTGACCCCTATAGAAGAAATTTTCTCCTAGATTAGTCTTTAGCCGGCAGTTAGCAGCCCCTTGTAGCCACTTGATAGCTCGATGTGCTGAGCCAACCATTGTGTGCCTTCTCATTTGTTATGATTGTATGTTTGAAGGTGGGCCACTTAATCTCGAAGGTATGGTTTTTCATTATGTAATTGGGTGTATATGCCTGCTTTTCTTGGGCACATTTGGGCATGGATTAGGAGGGGGATTCGACGTAAAGAAAGTGATTTGACTGTACTCTTGTTCCTTTACCTCAACTGGGGGTTAATCTTGTACCCTAGTCCAGTGGGATCTCCTTTATTGGCTACTAGCTTTAGGAGTGGCACTACATGCGAAACCATGTTTTTGGTTGCGTGGTCCCGCTTCATGATGCCATATATCTCACTCCCCTCCGCTCATTACAAGCCCTTTTTCCCAATCTTGGTCCACATTTGTCCATTGGGTCCACAAGGTGTTAGCCTTCCCTTCCCCTTGTCCACACCTTGGGTTGGCATGGAATGATGCCCGGAGGTTGATGCAGCTAAAAAGAAAGATAAAAGCATAATATGGCCACATACAACAGGAAATGTACAACAAAATGCAAAATATGGTCGGAACAACAAAATTTAGTGCGTGGGCAAAAGCCAAACATGAGCTCTACCCCCTATCATTATGACCATCACCCATGTTCCTAGGGCCCCTATGAGTGCCCCGATCATCATTAAGGAACCCATGATTGTCCTAACCCATGGTGGGAGATGAACTGCCCCACCTTAAGGGGGTAATAACTACTATATCTTACACATCATGCTCTCATCCTCTTGAGCCGTGAGCAGTAAAATGAAGAAAAGTCAATAAAAGGCAAAAGCCATATGAAGAAGGGTGGAAAAACAAAGGCTGGGGTAACTCATGTACCACGATTGCTCCCTCCTACATTCATACACCCAAGTTGTGGGCTTCCCTCATCATAGCTACCCTTGTATCATGGCATGTGGCTTGGAGCCTTCCCTTTTGCCCCACTCCATTCCATCATTATTTCACATGACACCTACCATTTGATGGATTTATCATGGACCTATCACTCCCTTAGAGGTTGAAACCACCTAATAGGGTCCTTCATTAACCTCTCCTGTCAAGGAAGGTAACACCAATACATATTCAAAGCTCATTTGGAAGGGCATGCCACTATGAAGTGCCCTTAATTAGCAAGCTTATTTACTCAATTGCACTAATGGATTATTGTACAGGAAGGTGAGGAGACACATTGGATCTTATACAAGAATGTAGGTGGGTTTTCATCTTGGACTTGGCCTTCCTATACAGGATCCAAGCCCTCTAGAGGGTCATAATGGCACTTATAGGGTGAGCGTTGAGAGCCATAGGCCTCTAGCCATGCAAAACATTGATTACCACACCATGGGCTTCTTCATCAACACCACATTGCTTGTTCATGCCCTAATTATACAGAGATGATGATGCACTTGGACCACGTTGCCTAGCTGGCTACACATTGCACCCGACACTTGGTTGTTGATCCAGGGCCCAAAGGAGGTTATGTCTTTCTTAGGGAGACATGGGAGGGCACGTGTCATCTTCTAGCCCTCATTGATGGATCATCGACTAGATCTTGAGCCATTGGAAGGCCCATGAGACCCATTTGGAGCCCAAAGAGCCCAAATTGGGGTTTGGAGATATTTTGCGGCATTTGGAGGGCATCCCCCTCTCTTTCATTATTTTTGAGGCCCTCAGTCTCATCCTTAGCATATGAGGCCTCAACACCGCCCTTCTAGGACTCCACGTCAGCCTAGCATGGCCCTAAGAAGGCTTATTCGATTTATCATTTATTTTATGAGCTATCATGGTTGGCTTGTAACCATGGGTGGGTTACTAGACATTTTAGGCATTGGAAGGGCTTCTTCTTTTCATTTTTGAACTCTTAGATCATGTATAAATAGATGAGGTTTGGTCACATTCTAAGCATGACACTTGGCATTTTCGATCTCTCATTAGAGAATTTCGGACCTGCAATTAGAGGATGAGTTTGGACGAATTTTTGGAGGTATGTGTTTGGAAATTTTCGCTTCTCTTGGAGCTTCTCATTGGCATTTTTGTTGATGGATATATTCTTCATTGTCTGGTATGTGTTATTTAATGCCATATTTCTGATTTAATGAATGTCTAATGCATGGAATGTTGTCTTATGGTCTGTAATGTGCCCTAATTAATGAAATTTTGTTAGAACATTGAAGCTATTGGAAATTTTGCATGTGTTATTCATGGACAATGAATGAATGAATGTTCCTAGAGGTTATTTTGCATTTTGCATCCTTGAAACTCCACTAATAATTGCCATCAAAGTATAAAAATATAGAAGTGGTGTGTAGCTACCTCATTAGGGCTAGCGAAGCTGCTTCTAAGTCTCCTTGAAAAGCGAGTTGCCAAATCAAGGTCATCTTTCACTCCAATTCTCGCAATCGCCGGGCATTGGTCTTAAATCCTTGGTGATCTTAACTCAATGAATCATCTCTTTTTTCACCTCATTCTCGCCTCTTTTCGTCGTCCCTTTAAGGATATGGAGGCCTCTCTAGGGCTTGGTGTGAATTTCAATAGAGGAATGCGTTTTGAATTTCGTCAATACGAGCCTCTTCCTTAGTGTCACCTCTAGGCATCCACAAGTATTGAAAGGATTATGACGGTGGAATCTCCGTAAAATTGATGCCTTATCTGTCACACCAAGTGGGAACCCTAGAAGCTAATCCTTCAACTTGGGGATTCCTTGAAGACTTGTGCTTTAGTACTTGTTGAAGTATATCATTCATTTTTCTCTTGTCTACCTTCACCTTGGATGAACTCATATACCATCAAATATCTCAACCCTAGGTCTCGTGTAGTCTTGCTTTCAAGGGGTTTTTCTTGGAAAGTCTTCCTAGCTTCTCCCAAATTTTGCACTTTCATTAAACCTTTCCATTGAATGAGCCACCTTGCCTCACTTCAAATCTATCCTAGATACATCTATCGTAAGTGAGGGATACTGGGACTCCTCCTATCTGTGAAAATCCGAGAAGAGAAGGGGACATGCTATGCTGATAACGGGCCTTTGCCCCAGGTGTTGTTGCGACCTCTAGTTTTTGCCTATTTACTAAGCTTGCTAGTTTGTGAAACAACATTTTTGGCACCGTTACCAGGGGGGAAGCAGGTCTACCTTCCTTGTGGATCATTGAGGAATTGATTCATTGACAACATTATAAGTATTCCTCTGGTGACTCCATTCATTGTCAAAACCCCTAGTTTGAATGGAAGTGAAGAATTAGAAAACAACATTCCTCCTAGAACTAGGGTGGCTACCAGAAGAGGGGAGAGAACTCCATCACATGTTAGAACTAACCTTCTCCTTGAATTTGAAGAGGTTCGCAACACCATTGTCAATATGGATACCAATGCTAACCAAAATCAAAACCAAACTAAGATCTCGAGAACCAAGAGACTTCTTTATAGTGCTTTTATACCTTTGAAATTGAGTGACAACCTTGATCCTTTACCAGAGAAATATCATGAATGGCTACCCAAGTTCAAAGGAGCTACTAATTAAAGTGCTAATGACTATGTGGATGATTTCTTTTGGGCAACGGGCCCTAGAGGGATTGATGATGAGGACCTATTGATGATGTTATTTGCTTTATCCTTCGAGGGAAATGTTAGGGAGTGGTACCCTAGTCTCCCTTCAGGCAACTTTGATGACTTTGACAAATTTGAAGATGTATTTAAGAAAAGATGGTCATTTGATGCTGATGAAGCCCTTAACCTTGAGAAATTTTACCACATGAGAAAGAAAGGCAACGAGGATGTTAGGGAATATGTCCAAATTTTTGATAGGATTGCGAGGGATATCCCTGATCATATTAAACCCTCCAACACTCTAATACTTGACAACTTCATTAAGGTTGTTGGAGGGCAACTGACATATCAACAAAAGAATAAAAGGCCTAAGACTCTTGCTAAGGCAAAAGAAATTGTCATTAATGTTGAACAAAATATAAATGCTCCCGAAATTGAGATGTTTGAACATCCTAGGGCTAAGGTGGAAACCAAAAAGAACAAACCTAAGGAATAGGTCGAGGAAGCCCTAGTCATGGCCCTTGACAAATTAGCTGAAGACATGAATACTAGGGATAGGATGTATATGAACAAATTCACCACCTCATTAAGGTTGTTGGAGGGCACCTGACATATCAACAAAAGAATAAAAGGCCTAAGACTCTTGCTAAGGCAAAAGAAATTGTCATTAATGTTGAACAAACTATAAATGCTGCTAAAATTGAGATGTTTGAACTTTGAACATCCTAGGGCTAAGGTGGAAACCAAAAAGAACAAACCTAAGGAATAGGTCGAGGAAGCCCTAGTCATGGCCCTTAAAAAAATTGACAAATTATTCGAAGACATGAATACTAGGGATAGGATGTATATGAACAAATTCACCACCTTTGAAAAGACTCAAAAGTCAAGTTATACCCAAAAGAATAAGCCTTTTGTCAAGAAACCTAACAAAGAAGGCAAGAAGGGTCCACTCTAAGTTCCCAATACTTTGGCTCCAACCAATGCTGTGGAACAAGAGGAATCATCTTCCGAAGATGAGCAAAGTGATAACGAAGAGAGCGAAGATGAAGAGGGTGGTGAGCAAATGAATATAGTTGGTGAAACCCAAGCCTTCAACATTGTGTTAGGTGACACATGCACCCATCCTCTATTTAGTGAAGTAAAACTTAAAGATGAAAAGGATGAACCTATTCTCAAGGAAAAATGACAAAGAACCCTTCACAAGCTCTGTTGCATGAAAATGAAAGGAGCCTCCTCCTAAGCAACCTTCTCTTAAGGAAACCCCAAAGAAATATCCTCCCAAGAAAGATAACACCAAAAAGGAACCTCCCAAAGGGGAACTCGAGCACAAAACCAAAGACAAGGAAGTTGAACTTTATTAATGTGGGTGTTGCTATAGGAAACCGAAAAATGACTATGCAAGTTCCTATAAACGAGATAGCTAAGCTTCCATCCCAAAGATGGTGGGTAACGAAAACTTTGGGTTTGAGGAAGATGACCCACCTATCATATTGCGAAATATACACCTTTCTAACACCAACCCTGGTCATGAGCCATTTTTGCTTACCTTAGCTATTAATGACCTCCTTCTTCAAAATTGCATGTTATATTCTAGGGCCTCCTTCAAATATCATGCCATTAAAAGTCACGAAGCAACTCAATCTAAGTATTATTCGTAAATACGAAAATGTATGTGGCTTTGATTCTAGATTTGTTGATGTTGAAGGCCTTATTAAAGACCTCAAAGTGTCGTTAGCCATGAATAAGGACATATCATTGCTCATGGATGTTGTGGTTATTGATATACCTAATGTGCGGGGAATGTTATTGTCTAGAAAATGGGGTGCTACTGTGGGCGGTCAACTCCGAATGGACCTAACTTATGCCACTATGCCACAGCTTGATGGCACCTCATTCATACTTTATAAAGAGCCTTTGTATCCAACTCATGTGTTAAAACCTGTGCCCATCCCGTATTATAATATGCCTAAGATTAAGGACCCCACTCCTATTCTTCCCTCACAGGAAGTCCGCATCCTTAAAAGACTCGATCAAAAACAAAGTATGAAGTGGGTGCAAAGGCCTAGGAAGGAAATTAAGGTTGGGGATGTAGTGTTGGTAGATAAGAACCGCATCCCTGTCAAGATTCATGGTAAGGCTGGTGAGGGATATTACTATATTGCTAGACTTGATGACAAACTTTGGCCGAAGCCGGTCAAAATAAGTTGCACCATCCCTTTCCTTAACACTTGACATTGTATCATATGTATGTTAAAGTAGGATGCATTGCATATTGGTTTTGGCATTAGAATTTAATATCATATTATGATCTCATGCTAGATTATATTTGCATTCTCGAGTAGATTTTATTTCCTGTTGATTTTATGGACTAACAAAAGCATGGGTGATCAAAGGACACCGTCAACATATGCTACCCCCGTTTGCTTTGTCTATGATGTGTAGGTAACAAGTCTACAGTCCCAAGATATTGTTGTTGTTCTCATGATCTCCTCGTTTGAGTACATGGTTCATGCACTCTATTGAGAGCTCGTGTCCCAGTTGGAGCCAGATGTTAACCTCCACCAGTGGGTGACCCCTGTAAGAAAAATTATCCTAGATTTGTCTTCATCCGACAGCCAACAACCTCTTGCAACCACCTGATAGCTCGATATGATACTATTCTCTACCACCTGAGCCAGCCATTGTGTGTCCTTGCTCATTCTTTATGATCATGTGTTTGAAGGTGGACCATCCAACCCTGAAGGTATGATTTTTGATTATGTAATTGGGTGCTTATGCTTGCTTTTCTTTGGCACATTTAAGCATGGATTAGCGGGGGGATTCAACGAAAAGAAAGGACTTTGACTGTACTCTTGTTCCCTTACCTCAACTGGGGGGTTAATCTTGTACATAGTTGCGGGGG
>APFE030550584.1:175528-192553 GCA_000404065.3 Pinus taeda
GGGGGGGGGGGGCGATTCCTGCAACTATGCCTCGGGGACAATGCTAGTCATAATGATGATGCTTACAGTATGGGTTATTGAACCGACTCTTCTTGAGAACTCTTCAATTTGAGATATGATGTTGTACTGGTTGTACAATTATGAATACCAACCTAGTTGAGAGGGAGTGTTGAGAAATGTAACTAGTTTCAGTCTTCATAATTGTTGTACTCATTTCAATATGTATCTTATGTAACAAACAAGAAAAAGAAAAGAAAATTATTATTATCAAAGCATGGGTTTCATGCTCATTATTGATGGTCTTTTGGGTAAAAGCATGTTCTTTGTGCTTCTAGGGTTTGTTAGGTCTTAGGATTTATTGTCATGAGTCAAAGGAGTCAACATCATGTCTATAAGATCCTTCTGGGCAATTTGTAATTGTAAAAAGAATTATTTTTGAGTCTAGAAAGTCCTGGAATCTCCAAGAGTACAATTCGGCCCTAAGATCCTCAAGTTGGCTTAAAGGAGGGAGTTTGATCTCTTGAGAAGGTTATAAAAGGAAGTAGTTCGACCTCATTTGGACACACTCACTCACAAGTTCTATCTATCAAGAAAAGAGTTTGATTTGTAGCTAGGAAGCTGGGAAAAGGAGAGTGAAACACTAGGAGAAGCTGGGAGGACGAAATTCGTTGTTTTTGGGTTCTATCTCTCTCACACATGCAAAGAAGCTAGGGTTTTTGCAGCCATAAAGAGGCTGAAGTTGTAGGTCCAAATTGCTAGGGGCAAAGTTGTTGTTGGGGAGTAGAATTGCAGGAACAAGTTGCTGGATAGAGTGAAATCCTTCTCTTGACCTTGTTGACCTCAGGGAGAGCTATTTTGCTCCAGGAAGGTCTCAAAAGGAAGATATATTAGGGTTTCTGCAGCAGTTGCTGGGATGAAGTTGTTGGGAGGACGAACTTGCTGAGTCAAGTAGCTGGGAAATTGTTGGCAGGTCAAAGTTGCAAGGAAAGAAGCAGTTTAAGGAAAGGTCTTGAGGAAGGGCTGACTTGATATTGGGAGAAGGAGTTGGTCTAGGGATTGGGTTACTGTATCTCATTTGAAGCAGATTCTAAGAAGAGAAGAGTTTTTGGCCTTGCTGAGAGCCTATATCTGTGTCCTCTTTTGTTGTTACTGTTTCTTGATATTGTTTGATGAAAAGATCTAATTAACGAACATAAAGAAGATAACTAAGTTTTACAAGCAAGTATCAAGGTTGAAGAAAATAAGTTACAATTGCTTCCTCTTTACATTTTCTAATATGCCCCACTCCATTCCATCATTATTTCACATGACAACTGCCATTTGATGGATGTACCATGGACTCGTCACTCCCTTAGAGATTGAAACCACCTAGTAGGGTCCTTCATTAACCTCTCTTGTCAAGGAAGGTAACACCAGTACATGTTCAAAGCCCATTTGGAAGGGCATGCCACTATGAAGTGTTCACTTTTTCCCCTGATTAGCAAGATTATTTACTCAATTACACTCATGGATTATTCTATAGGAAGATGAGGAGACGCATTGGATCTTATACAAGATTTCAAGTGGCTTTTCATCTTGGAATTGGCCTCCCTATACGGGATCCAAGCCCTCCAGAGGGTCATAATGGCACTTGTAGGGTGAGTGTTGAGAGCCATGTGCCTCTAGCCATGCAGAGCATTGACTGCCACACCATGGGCTTCTTCAGCACCACCGCATTGCTTGCTCATGCCCCAATTATACAGAGATGATGATGCACTTGGATCACGTTGCCCAACCGGCTACACATTGCACTTGACACTTGTCAGCTAATCCAGGACCCAGAGGAGGTTGTCTTTCCTAGGGAGACATGGGAGGGCATGTGTCATTTTCTAGCCCTCATTGATGGAGCATTGACTTGATCTTGAGCCATTGGAGACGCATGAGACCCATTTGGAGCCCACAAAGCCAAATTGGGGTTTGGAGATGTTTTGCAGCATTTGGAGGGCATCCCTCTCTTTCATTATTTTTGAGGCCCTCACTCTCATCCTTAGCACATGAGGCCTCAATGTTGCCCTCCTGGTCCTCCACATTAGCCTAACGTGGCCCTAAGAAGGCTTATTCGATTTATTTTATGAGCTATCATGGTTGGTTTGTAACCATGGGTGGGTTACTAGACATTTTAGGCTTTGGAGGGGCTTCTTCTTTTCATTTTTGAACTCTTAGATCATGTATAAATAGATGAGGCCTAGCCTCATTCTAACCATCACACTTGGGATTTTTGATCTCTCATTAGAGAATTCCCGACTTGCAATTAGAGGATGAATTTGGATGAATTTGATGTTTGAAAATTTTCGCTCTCTCTTGGAGCTTCTCTTTGGCATTTTAGTGGATGGATATATTCTTCATTGTCTTGTAAGTGCTATTTAATGGCATATTTATGATTTAATCAATGTCTAATGCATGGAATGTTGTCTTATGGTCTTTAATGTGCCCTAATTAATGAAATTTTGTTAGAACATTGAAGCTATTGGAAATTTTGCATGTGTTATTCATGGACAATGAATGAATGAATGTTCTTAGAGGTTATGTTACATTTTGTATCCTTGAAACTGCATTAATAATTGTCATCAAAGTATAAAAATCTAGAAGTGTTGTGTAGTTGCTTCATTAGGGCTAGCGAAGCTGCTTGTAGGTCTCCTTAAAGAGCGAGTTGCCAAATCAAGGTCATCTTTGATTCCATTTCTCCCAATTTCTAGGCACTGCTTTTAAATCCTTGGTGATCAATCTTAAGTCAACGAATCATCTTTCTTTTCACCTCTTTTGTCGCCTCTTTTTCTTGCCCCTTTAAGGATAAGGAGGCCTCTCTTGGGCTTGGTGTGGATTTCAACAGAGGAACGCATTTTGAATTCCGTTAGGACGAGACTCTTCCTTAGTGTCTCCTCTAGGAATCCACAAGTTTTGAAAGGTTTCCGACAGTGGAATCTCCGTTAAATTGATGCCCTAGATATCACACCAAGTGGGACCCTAAAAGCTAATCCTTCAACTTGGGGATTCCTTGAAGGCTTGTGCTTTAGTACTTGTTGAAGTATATCATTCATAGCCTTTTCTCTTGTCTACCTTGACCTTGGATGAACTCATATATCATCAAATATCTCAACCCTAGGTCTTGTGTAGTCTTGCTTTCAAGGGGTTTTCCTTTGAAAGTCTTCCTAGGTTCTCCCAAAGCTTGCACTTTCATTGAACCTTTTCCACTAAATGAGCCACCTTGCCTCGCTTCAAATCTATCCTAGATACATCTATCATAAGTGAGGGGTACTAGGACTCCTTTTGTTGTTAAAAATCCGAGAAGAGAAGGGGACAAACTATGGTGATACTGGGCCTTTGCCCCTAGGTGTTGTTGTGCCCTCTAGCTTTTGCCTATTTAATAGGCTTGCTAGTTTGTGCAATAACACAGGTGATTGTTTGGTGCAAGGCAAGGCAGTTGTAGCTTCCTTTAAGTTGGAGCCTCCTAGTGGGCACTGGTAAATTAGGAAGTTGTAGCTTCCTTTAGGTTGGAGCCTGTAAACCAGGGGGCTGTAACCTCCTTCAAGTTGGTGATTGTAAACATTGAACCTATTTAAGATAAGTTTCTATATAAATTCTTGTGTATTGTTCATGTGATAATGCTTTGTGATTGTTAAATTGTTTGAAAAGAGAAATACTGATTCACCCCCCTCTCAATATATCCAACAGAAAAACCTTAGAGTTCCCATCTTTATTGTCTAACCACACAACCCTACTTATGATTCTCCAAGATGTCTCTCTTCCTTTCAACATCTTCTTCTTTATTTACAACTTTTTTAACTTTAGTTTATCCTCCTCCCTATAAATCCTCTCCACACTTTATTCATTTGTAAAGTCCTTGGTTATCTCTATCCATATTCTTTTTCTTATTTGTTAGATTGAGATGACAACCTTTAACTTTTTTGTGGCTGCTGCAAACTGAAGGCTTACCGATTTCATTGAATTTTGATCTTTCCCTTCTAATTAATTCTTTAGAATCTTCCTCTTCCAACCAAATAGGTTTGAACTTAAAGCAATTGACCGGTTTGCAATCGTGTTTCTCTATTTGTAGAAGAATTAGTGCATAATCCAAGTCTGCCCCAGTCTCAACTTGGTATCTGACCCTATTTGACTCCTTTAAATGGACCTCAAAGTTAAAAATTATGTCTAATCTCGGACACCCTAGCTACCACAAACTTGTTATTCCTTGGAGTAGGCATAGGTTTAATTGAACCAATGTCCACACAATCAACTTCCTCAATCTTGCGTTTAAAAATTAGCTAGTTTGTGCACTTTGGCAATTTCAACCATGCCAATCTTGTCACACTCGGAATTGACAAAGACTTGTTTGGCTTGGGACTCGCCAAGACTCAATGACTTGGCAAAGACTCAACAAAGATTTGGAAAATATGAAAAAACCCCTTGAAATATGGTAAATTCAGTGCACAAAAAAGTTAAAACATGGTGAATTTTACGTTAGTTTGTGGCATGTTTGGCGAGTATGGGGAGATTTCCATGAGTATGGTGAGTGCTAAGTTTAAGGGCAAGTTTTTGGCAAGTACTTGCCCCAACAAAGATTCAGCATGACCTAGCAGTACTCATGAGTCTTAGTTGAGTTAAAATACGCCGATTCACACCTCAAATTTATTAATAGTAAAGTTGAGGTCCCCACCAATTATAGCCCTTTCATCTTTGATAGAGCCTTGAAAGAAGGATCCTTCATATCAAGGTTGTGTATCCTTATACGAGCCATAACTTTTTATCTTTGAGATCTTTTGTCCTAAATCCTTGAATAAAAATCCCGTCAAGATACTTGAGTAAAAAAAGGACAATTTAATAGAGAAATTATCTTCTTCCACCTAGTAACATTACCATTAGAATTTCCCACAATATCAATGACTCTAAAATCTCAATCTTTCAACAATGTACCCCGATTTCCAACCACTTTATTACTCTCCCCTATTATTTCTTGAATTAGAATCACTTTAGGGCTATGAACTTCTACCAATTTAGTTAAGGCAAGTCTTTTGGAGGGAGTCGGGACTGCCAAGACGACGTGCGCTCAATGCTGATATTATCATTTAATTGCCTTAGGGTGGTTTTGTTACTCTTTAAGGACCTCCTTAATGAACTTCTGTTTACCTTGTTGGATATCCTTCAATGGTTTTTCCAAAGCAAGGTATAAAGAAGATATTATACCAACCGAAGAGTTGTTATTATCCCTTATTCGATCAAATTTGAGACAATCTTCAAGACCTTTATCTTCCCTTCCCTTAGCCACCTTTCTGGATCTTAACAAATATCTTTAGCACTCTGGGTTTCCAACCCTTCCCCTAATCTTGACTCCCCTTGACTAAGGGTTACATCTTGAGAACTTAGGATTGTGGAGCTTCCCCCTTGGGAAATGGTGTTTTCATTTCTTTCCAAGGACCAAGGGTTATCCATTGCCCTAAGCTATAAACCATATAAGGATAATAACCTTGGGACCCCCTAGTAGAATGTGTACATTTCAAGCGGGGCGGGTAACTAATTTGTATCATCCACCCCCACAAATACCTTTTCTAAAGAGGGGTTAATCGCAAATGCATTTTTAGAAGAATTATTTGAATTTTGATAGACCATACTGTCCAAACTCTGAATAGATTCATTTGCGACTTGAATTTCTTCCCTTGTAAGTTGAATAATCTAACTAGGTATCATATCCCTAACTTGAACCTCCTTTTAAATGCTACATCCTTCTTTGGAGTTAAGGAATCAAATACTTCTCAACCAACTTATTGATTTTTTGTGTGGTTAGGTCAGGAGTAAATATATTGGACCCTTTTAACATCTTTGGATCTTTTTATTCTCCTCCTTGCCTTCTTTTCTTTCATCGTCTCTTTTCTAGATTTTTCTTACAAAACATTATGAGGAGTTCTTTGTTTTAGGACCATAAACATGAATTTGAGTGCACCTAAATGAATTCTTGTTATAATCTGGAGTATGAGTTGTATTTCCAGCCATTATCTCCATACTATTTGGAAGGCCCTCTGTAGTGCCCATCTCCACCAAAATTTGAGCCATAGTCCTATAGACCCTAGTTTTGAAAGAAACATCCACTTCTATGGTTTGGCTTAAGGAGTCTTCCATCATTGCTACTATTTTTGCTAACCTCATCTCCATAGGCAAGCTAGGAAGCTTGACCCAAATAAGAATCACCTTCAAAACTTCAGTGCTAGGGTTGAAACATGTAGTGCTTGCCTTTATAGATAATAATGACAACCCTAGAAACCACTGCCCCTTAATATTTTCTTTGAGTCTTCATTAGAGTGAAAAAAGCATCCAATCCAACCTCTGGTAAGAATGTGAAGGACGTGCCCATAATATAGGAATAGGTCCCATTTTTTCTGGATATACATTTTAGGTGGACTTGGAGATTTGTCGATAGAATTTTTTTCCAATAGGTGCTTTCCATGAATATTCCAGAGATTGCCTCACTCTCAGTCCCTTGCCTATGACAATCTTGATCCTTGACTTCCTTTGTATCACCACTTTTTTGGCTCTTTCCGCCTTGTGTATATTAGGGACTCTTTCACTGTATTGGCTTGCCTTCTTCTCACCATAACGTCCTTCTAGATCTAAACCCTTTATTATGAAACCCATCCCCCATAAACACTTATTTAAATCACTTAACTTCACTCGAGATTTTCTAAGGGACAATAGGGTTAACATTGCATTGATCTAGATTATCCTTTTCATAATCCACATCTTGTGTGAGGTGATTCTAAAACCTACCAACATTAAGCTCACCATTAAAATCATTGCCATTGATTTCGTGCCGTTCCTTTCCTCCATTGATTCTCAATTAGACATTTGTACCTAAGACTTTCAGTTCTATGACAAGACCAACTTAGCTAGCAATATGACCCGCTTTATCCATTTTTGTATAAAAAGTGTTCATAACCTGTAAAATCACCTTTATTGCCAAAATATGCAGATTTGTGGTAGAGATACCATACAAGTTCCGACATGCATTATGATTCAACCTATCTCAATCTCTAGTTGCATGCAAATTTTCTAAGACATGAGCACACTCATGTACTTTATCAATTTGCTTTCTGCTTGAGCACACTCTTCATCATCATACTTCGTCTATTACAAGCATATTCATACTTTGTACCTTTGGATTTATGTGTGGTTTTTCCTAACCTCATCTTGAGGTGTTGGTCAGGCCAACTAAGATGGAGAAATATTTAGGTGTAAGGACATATGCTAAGGTGTGGAGTGGAATATTTAGATCATCCCACCTTTTGAACACATGTTTATGATAATGATCAGACTAGATCATATCTCTTTGCTCGAAGTGTTGATTTTTCAAGTGCAATAGATACAAACACAAATTTTTGAAATACTGAGAATAACTTTAATGATATAGATATTCTTTTAACAATTCCAGTTTATCATTAAACAATTACACTTAAAAAATTCACCCATAAAACCATAAGGATAGTAGAGACCGCAATGCACAAAGAGAACACAAGATTTATCTTGTAAAAACCCAGTTAGGGTAAAAACTCAATAATATTTTTCTTAGTGAAAATCCCCAGTTCAACAAGAGATACATCTAATGCTGATACTCAATTATGAGGTCAAACTGACCAAAAATGCTTATGGTCAAACTTGGTCAACAACCCTCAAGTTAAGCCTCCCAATCTCCCCAGCCATGTTAATTTTCTGTTGTTCTGTGCTATTAGAATCACTTGAGCCCAAATCATATCTTTAATTAGCAATCTTTAAACACAAGTTAATCTTCCAATGATCAATAGTATTGTAGATAGAACAATAAATTCTATGAACAATAAGAGACAAATAAGAGACACCAGGGTTGGTCAACGACTAGGGAAAAACCCTACAAGGTGGAAAACCCTTTCAAATTCTTCTTCTTATTAGATTGTGTTAAAAACTTAGAGAGTGAAACTAGGGGCCAATTCCCCCACTTAAAAGCCCCTCCTTTGATGACTCATTGCACATTTGGCTCACCCTTGATGGCATCTCCCTTGTCCCCGAAAATAATTCTTTTTGCACATCTCCAAATGCCTCATTTTCAGTTGGCCTCATCTTCACAAGTCTGCCCCTGTTCAAGTTGGCCCATTAGGTGAACAAACATGCCATTTGACCCCACCTTAACCACTATAAATTCACCTAAAGGCCTCCCATGTCAATCTCACACATTCCTCTTTTATCATTTGATTGGTTCATACAGCCTGAGGCAACATCTCTCCACGCGTGTGAAGGATTTCTTGGCAACTCTGTTTTCTCTGTGTTGACTTTTTGCAACTAACTTTGACAAACGTTGACCGAGGTGATTTTGGCACTGTTTGACTGCTATTTTTTGTGGAATATTCTCTATTTGGGCAGATTACATCTTCTGGCATAGATTTTGAGGTTTTCTGGGCAGGTTGACCAACCTTGACTGCAGGCTGGACCACAGAATGTTGACTAAGTTTGAATGGTTTTTCATCTCTGTTTTGGGTTGAATTTGGCCTGTTAAAGAGGCCAAGTTTCTTGCTGTCCTGACCGAACATTTTGGAGGCTGTTTGACTAATTTTTGACCTCAGTTGACTTGACTGGTTAGGGCACATTGACTACGTCAGAAATTGCAGACTTGGAACAAAATTATTATTGACAAGTTTTGGGCTTCTTGTTTTATCATCATTATACTAAATTGGATCTTCTCTCTCTGTTGAACATTTGATTCTAATCATTAAGAAGGATTTGTTTGGTTTTCCCCCTTGTGGGGTTTTTCCCTGGCATTAGCCTAAATTTCTGTGTTCACTGTCTTGGCTTGTCTTCTTGTGCGTACTATTGATGATGTTCTATCTACAATTACTGTCAACGATGATCTAAAGTATATGCTAAGTGATTGCTGAAGTTTATTGTGATTGCTATTGGAATCTAAAGTGAATTTGCTATTGGGCTAATAAGACATTGAAGTGATTGTTGCAAGCATAGAACATACCATAAAAACTAACATGGTATCAGAGGCAAGATGAAGACAAGTCCAAGGAAGAAGCAAGCAATCACTGTTGGAATACCTGCTGCTGCACAACAAGGACTATTAGACAAGTCTCCATGGCTGCTACCTCTTATTTCAAGACTGAGGATAATCTCAATTAGAAATCAAATTATCATGCTTGGAAGGTGGCACTTCATTTGACCTTGGAGGAACATGAAGTGTTGGATTATGTGCAAGGGAAAGTGGTGGAGCCTCCTTCAAATGCACATGCTGCTGCTAGAATGAAATATAGAAAAGGTGAGGTCAAGGCTAAGAAAATCTTAGTTAACTCCATTCAAAAGCATTTAATCTCTTATATTTCCAATTTGGGAACTTCCAAGGAAATGTATGATAAGTTGATAGGGATGTTCAAAGTCAATAATGCAAATCAAATCATCTTTCTCAAAAATAAGTTGATGGATATCAAAATGGACAAAGGGGAGTCTATACAAGCTTACTTCATGAGAATAACTCAAGTAAAGAATGATTTTCTATCTATTGGAGAAGTTACTGCTGCATGATTTGCACTTGGATGTCTTTCAAGGCCATGGGAAACATTTGTCACCACGATTCTCAACAATGAAAAGATACCTGGTTTTGATGAACTATTGGCTAGATGCACTCAAGAGGAAATAAGGATGATGGAGAGAGATTAATCTTTCAATGGAAGTGAACTTACTGCTTTCTCTACACATGCTAGAAGGAGAAATGACGTTGGTCCATCTAATTCAAGAAAGCAGGGTTAAGGATCTAAGAAGTGATTCAAAGGAAAAGACAAAGGAAGATGCTACAATTATAACAAGTTTGACCACTATGCTAGAGAATGTCCTGACAAGAAAAACCCTCCAAGGGACACCAACAACAATCAAAGAAACAACCTGTCTAACATCAAAGGAAAAAGAAATGCTCCCGTTGCTCGAGAAGGAAATAATTGACCTCGCAAGAGGACAAGGAATGCCAGGTATGATGAAAATAATGTTGTTGAAAAACAAGGTGAATATTATCTCATTTATGCTGTCCATTGCCTCTTCTACGAACACCTTGGATCACCAGGTTAATTGATAGTAGAGCCTCAAGACATTTCACTGGATATAAGTAGGTTCTCTCAAATTTAGTTGAGAGGAACACTAATCTAAATATGATTCTTGGAGATAATGCCACCTACCCCGTGAAAGGGATAGGAATTGTTACTTTTTACTTGAACTATGGTCAAATCATGCATTTTCAGGAAGTTTTGTATGGTGCCCGATTTAAAGAAGAGTCTGGTGTCTATTTTTGCGATGGAAGACAAGTTTCAAGGTAGTGTTCATTGATGGAAAGGTACATGCATGGCATAGGAACTTTGAAGATGCTTTTACTCTTGGGTTTAGGGTTGATGATCTTTATCAAGTTGGTGGAAGTCCTTTGGGAGCTTTGGCTAATGACACCGCTATTGAATGTGAGTTATGGCACTAAAGATTTGCTCACTTACATTACAAAGCCTTACTTGGTGTAAGGATGATGGTCATAGGGATGCCTGAATTTCATATAAATCATGAGGGAGTTTGTCAAGGTTGTGTAGCTGGAAAACATACAAGGGGACCATTCCCTTCTAGTGAAAGCAAGACAACTGATATTCTTCAATTGATCCATTCTGACATGGCTGGTCCTTTGCCTGTGACTTCATTGGGAGGATACTTATACTTGGGTGTAAGGACATATGCTAAGGCATGGAGTGCAATATTTAGATCATCCCTCCTTTTGAACACATGTTTATGATATTGATCATACCAGATCATATCTCTTTGCTCGAAGTGTTGATTTTTCAAATGCAATAGATACAAGCACAAATTTCTGAAATGCTAATAATTACTTTTAATGATATAGATATTCTTTTAACAATTCTAGTTTATCATTAAGTAATTACACTTAAGAAATTCAACCATAAAACCATAACGATAGTAGAGATCACAATCCACAAAGAGAACACAAGGTTTATCCTAGAAAAACCCACTTAGGGGAAAAACCCAATAATATTTTTCTTAGAGAAATTCTTTAGTTCAACAAGAGATACATCTAATGTTGCTACTCAACTATAAGGTCAAACTGACCAACAATGATTATGGTCAAACTTGGTTAACAACCCTCAAGTCAAACCTCCCAATCTCCCCAACAATGTTAATTTTTTGTTGTTCTTTGTTGTTACAATCACTTTAGCCCAAATCTTATCTTTAATTAGCAATATTTAAAAACAATTTAATCTTCCAATGATCAATAGTAATTTTAGATAGAACAAGAAATGTTATTAATGATAAGAGACAAATAAGAGGCACCAGGTTTGGTCAAAGACCAGGGAAAAACCCCACAAGGGGGAAAACCCTTTCAAATTCTTCTTCTTATTAGATTGTTTTAAAGAGTGCAACTAGGGACCAATTCCACCACTTGAAAGGCCCTCCTTTGATGACTCATTGCACATTTGGTTCATCCTTGAAGGCATCTCCCTTGTCCTCAAAAATATTTTTTTTTGCACCTATCCAAATGCCTCATTTTCAAGTCAGCCTCATCTCCACAAGTTTGCCCGTCTTCAAGTCGGCCCATTAGGTGAACAAATATGTCTTTTGAACCCATGTTAACCACTATAAATTCACCTGAAGGCCTCCTCATTTTGGCATCTCAATCTCACACATTCCTCTCTCATCATCTAATTGGTTTGAACTTCGTAAAACTTGAGGCAACATCTCTCCACACGTGTGAAGGATTTCTTGGCAGCTCTGTTTTCTCTGCTTTGACTTTCTGCAACTTATTTTGACCAACGTTGACCAAGGTGATTTTGGCACTATTTGACTGCGATTTTTTTGTGGAATATTCTCTGTTTGGGCAGCCTGCATCTTTTGGCACAGATTGTAAGGTTTTTTGTGTAGGTTGACCAATGTTGACTGCAGGCTCGAATGCAGAATGTTGACTAAGTTTGACTGGTTTTTCATCTCTGTTTTGGGTTGACTTTGACTTGTTGAAGACATCGAGTTTCTTGTTGTCCTGACTGAAAATTTTGGAGGCTGTTTGACTGATATTTGATTTGACTGGTTAGGGCACATTGACTGCTTCAGAAATTGCAGACTTGGAACAGAGTTATTATTGATAAGTTTTGGGCTTCTTGTTTTATCATCATTGTACTAAATTGGATCTTCTCTCTCTGTTGAATATTTGATTCTAATCAATAAGAAGGATTGTTTGGGTTTTCCCCCTTGTGGGGTTTTTCCTTGGCATTAGCGTAAATCTCTGTGTTCATCTTGGCTTGTCTTCTTGTGCATGCTATTGATGATGTTCTATCTACAATTATTGTCAACCTTGATCTAAAGTATATGCTAAGTGATTGCTATTGGAATCTAAAGTGAAATTGCTATTGGGCTAATAAGACATTGAATTGATTGTTACAAGCACAGAAAATACCATAAAAAGTAACGTGGTGTCAGAGCCAAGATGAAGACAAGCCCAAGGAAGAAGTAAGCAATCACTGTTGGAATACTTGCTGCTACACAACAAGGACTGTTAAACAAGTCTCCATGGCTGCTACCTCTTATTTCAATAATACCGAGGATAAGCTCAATGAAAAATCAAATTATCATGCTTGGAAGGTGACACTTCATTTGACCTTGGAGGAACATGGGGTGTTGGATTATGTGCAAGGGAAAGTGGTGGAGCCTCATTCAAATGCACCTGCTGCTGCTAGAATGAAGTATAGAAAAAGTGAGGTCAAGGCTAAGAAAATCTTAGATGACTCCATTCAAAAGCATTTAATCTCTTATATTTCCGATTTGGGAACTTCCAAGGAAATGTATTATATTTCCGATTTGGGAACTTCCAAGGAAATGTATGATAAGTTGATAGGGATGTTCATAGTCAACAATGCAAATCAAATCCTCTTTTTGAAAAATAAGTTGAGGGATATCAAAATGGACAAAGGGGAGTCTATACAAGCTTACTTAATGAGAATAACTCAAGTAAAGAATGTTTTTCTATCTATTGGAGAAGTTACTGCTGAATGATTTGCACTTGGAGGTCTTTCAAGCGCATGGGAAACATTTGTTACCACGATTCTCAACAATGACAGGATACCTAGTTTTGATGAACTATTGGCTAGATTCACTCAAGAGGAAATAAATATGATGGAGAGAGATTAGTCTTTCAATGGAAGTGAACCTACTGCTTTCTCTGCACATGCTAGAAGGAGAAATGATGTTGGTCCATCTAATTAAAGAAAGCAGGGTTAAGGATCTAAGAAGTGATTCAAAGGAAAAGACAAAAGAAGATGCTACAATTATAACAAGTTTGGCCACTATGCTAGAGAATGTCCTAACAAGAAAAATCCTCCAAGGGACAACAACAACAATCAAAGAAACAACCGGTCTAACAACAAAGGAAAAAGAAATGCTCCCGTTGCTCGAGAAGGAAATAATTGACCTTCCAAGAGGACAAGAAATGCCAGTTATGATGAAAATAATGTTCTTGAAAAACATGATGAATATTATCTCATTTTTGCTTTGTCTACTGCCTCTCCTCCGGACACCTTGGATCATTGGTTAATTGATAGTGGAGTCTCAAGACATTTCACTGGATATAAGGAGTTTCTCTCAAATTTAGTTGAGAGGAACACTAATCTAAATATGATTCTTGGAGATAATGCCACCTACCTCGTGAAAGGGATAGGAACTGTTACTTTTCACTTGAACCGTGGTCAAACCATACATCTTCAGGAAGTTTTGTATGTGCCCAATTTAAAGAAGAATTTGGTGTCTATTTTTGCGATGGAAGACAAAGGCTTCAAGGTAGCGTTCATTGATGGAAAAGTATGTGCATGGCATAGGAACTTTAAAGATGGTTTTACTCTTGGGTTTATGGTTGATGGTATTTATCAAGTTGGTGGAAGTCCTTTGGGAGCTTTGGCAAATGACATCTCTATTCAATGTGAGTTATGGCAGTAGAGATTTGCTCACTTACATTACAAAGTTTTACCTTGTGTAAGGATGATGGTCACAGGGATGCCCGGTTTTCATATGAATCATGAAGGAGTTTGTCAAGGTTGTGCCATCGGAAAACATACCAAGGGACCATTCCCTTCCAAGTGAAAGCAAGACAACATGATATTCTTCAATTGATCCATTCTGACATGGTTGGTCCTTTGTCGGTGACTTCATTGGGAGGATACTTATACTACGCAATATTTGTGGATGACTTCTCTTGCAAGACTTGGATGTTACTTTTGATAAAGACACTGCCCTGGGAAAAGCAAGGGATGTCCCTATCACAAGGAAGGATGATGATGCTACCAAAAGTCAAGAAGAACCTTCGATGGATGAGCCCATGCCCTATGTTGATGGCCTGATTGATCTACTTGATCCACCTCATGGTGATCCCTTTACCTCAAAGACAAGATCACTATGGCTCCGGGATACACTTCAAGATGCTGAAAATCATCTTGCTCCAAGAGGAACATTTTGGGAAAGTAAGAAGCCCACTAGGTATAAAGGATATTTGGCTTCCATGAGTACTATCATTCAAACCGAATCTTGCATTTTTGAAGAAGCTGTGAAGCACCAGGTATGGGAAGATGTTATGGCTGAGGAATATGAGTCAATCATGAAGAGCAATGTCTGGGAAGTGGTGCCTAGACCCAAGGATAAGTCCGTGGTCACTTTGTAATGAATCTACAAGATTAAACATGGGGCTGATGGAAGAGCAAAAATATATAAGACAAGGTTCGTAGCTTGTGGCTTTTCTGAAAAGGAAGGAATTGAATATGATGAGATATTTGCACCAAGTGCTCGATACACCACTATACGATCCATAATTGCTCTTGCTGCAAATCAAGGATGGAGCCTGCATCAAATGTTTGTCAAGATCGCATTTTTACATGGCTCACTTAAGGAAGTAGTATACTTGGAACAACCTCAAGGGTTTGAAGAACAAGATAGAAGGACACATGTATGCAGGTTGAAGAAAACCCTTTATGGGTTAAAGCAAGCTCCTAGGGCTTGGTATGAGAGGATTGATAACTATCTTATGAAGATGAAATTTACAAGGAGCTATGCTTATTCAAACTTATACTTCAAGGCTGAGAAGACCACGCCACTTATTTTGATATTGTATGTTGATGATCTATTTTTGACTAGTGCAGACCCTCTCATTTGTTAATGTAAGAGGAAGTTGACTTCCAAATGTCAGATGAAGGACCTAGGATTGATGCACTATTTCCTAGGCTTGGAATTCTGGCAAAAAGCAGGTGACATTTTCCATTCTCAAGGAAAATATATTGTGAAGCTACTAGAGCGATGTGGCATGGTGGAATGCAAGTCAGTGACTACACTGATGGAACTAAATTTCAAGAAGCTATGTGGAAGTGTTGTTGGTCTGGATTTGGCAAATCCTACTAAATATAGACAACTTGTGGGAGCATTGATATTCTTGGTGAACAATTGACCGAACATATGCTTTATTGTTAATACATTAAGTCAATTTATGGTTGAGCTTCATCATGTACATTGGGTTGTTGCAAAGAATCTTCTGAGATATATTCATGGTACTATCAACCATGGAATGAGGTATACTGCTAGGAATGCTGAGAATCTAAGACTTCATGGATATACTGATGCTGACTGGGTTGGCAATGTGGTGGATATAAAGAGCACATTTGGGTGTTGTTTCTCTTTGGGATATACTTCAATTTCATGGATGAGCTGGAAACAAAAGACTATTGCACTAAGAACCACTGAGGTTGAATATATTGCAGCTAGTATGGCTTGTTGTGAAGCCATTTGGTTAAGAAAGCTCTTCAGTGAGCTATTTGAGCACGTGCTGAATACCACCATCATTTATTGTGATAATCAAAATGGGATTCACATTATAGAGAATTTCGTGTTCCACGACTGATCCAAGCATGTTGATATTAGGTACCTCTTTATTCGAGATATGGTACAACAGGAAGCGACAAGGCTCCAACACATTAGGTGGATGAATAGGTTGTTGACATCCTCACGAAGACCTTGGGGAAGACCAAGTTCTTAGCCTTCAGAGAGAGACTTGGAGTCTTGGAAAGACCCTCCCATGAGGGTCCCACTTGAGTTGGACATTGAACTCTGGGAGCTCCTAGGGGCCTAGGGTACTTCTTGGAGCTATATGAGCACATGGTGAGTGGTTCACCTTCCCTCGTGGAGTACATACCTCGACATGTGAGCATAGGGTGAGTGGTTCACCTTCCCCTATGGAGTACACTATAGGGTGATACCATCATTTGTAGGTTAACCGTGCATGAGAGAAGCTTATGTAAATTTTAATTCTTTTATTAATAAATTGCCTATAGTAGCCACGTTGGCGCAGGCCGTGGACTGTTTCCCTCTCTGAGGGTTTTAACCACGTCAAAATACTGGTGTATTGATCTGTGATCTGTTTGTGAGCGGTGTCCTTTTGGTGTTCTGTCTGAGGAACTTACCCTGTAAATTCCTACATGGTATCGGAGCTATTTGAGGGCCGCGTCCGTTGGTGATCCAAATCTGAAGCCGGTAGAACTGCATGCGGCTATCGTTTCCTAGATCTACTGCTTCTGACTGCTTTCGGGCCGAGAGGACTGCTCTGTTGTGTTCGTAGCATCTATTTCAGTGAGGAACCCCTTTCGTTTCACGCGAAAAGGTTTCTGGTAGCCCTATCTGCGTCATTTTTAAGATCTGGAGGTATACAGTCTTTATTTGCAGTTTACTGTTATTTTCTCTCTGCTTATTTCGGTTTCGGTTTATTTAGTTCTTTTTTAACCGGATCTATACCTTTCATTTCTGCGTATGCTCTTTGCCCTATGACTCTGTGCGATCTGGGCAAATCAGAAACAGAAAGGAAGGATTTTTTTTCTCATGCGTATGCTCTTTTTCCTGCACCTTAGTGTGATCTCGGAAAATCAGAAACATTGAGAAAAATATTTAGTTTTTTCGGCTAAAGCTAATTTT
>APFE030550584.1:194935-206713 GCA_000404065.3 Pinus taeda
ATTCATTGTTGGCAAATGATACATGGGATCTTGTTCCTCTACCAAAGGGACGCAAACTTGTTAGATGTAAATGGGCTTACAGAACCAAGTATGGACCAGATGGGAAAGTTGATAAACATAAAGCTCGTCTTGTTGCTAAGGGCTTTTCACAGGTTGAAGGCATTGACTACACTGAAACCTTCTCCCCTGTTGCCAAAATGAATTCTATCCGCCCTGTTCTTTCCCTTGCTGCCTCTTTAAAATGGGAAGTCCATCAGATGGATGTTAAATCTGCCTTCTTGCATGGGGACTTGCATGAAGAAATCTATATGGAACAACCCATTGGCTTCATCCAAACAGACTCCAGCCTTGAATGTCGACTTAAGAAATCTCTTTATGGTCTCAAGCAAGCTCCTCGGGCTTGGTATGCCAAAATGGATAGCTTTCTTTTAGAATCTGGCTTTTCTAAGTGTTATTCTGACAATACTGTCTACACCAAGAAAGTGGGCAACTCTCTTATCATCCTTGTTCTTTATGTTGATGATCTTATTCTTACTGGTAGTGATCCCAACCTTATAAACCATGTGAAGTCCAGCCTTAAAAAGAAATTTGAAATGACAGACTTAGGACACTTACACTATTTTCTCGGTCTTCAAGTCTTGCAATCCAAGAAGGGTATTTCCCTTTCCCAGTCCAAGTATGCTTGTGATATTCTTCATCATTTTCACATGGAAGATTGTAAGCCAGCTCCTTCTCCCTTTCAGTCTGGAGTCAAACTTTCAGTCTCTTGTACTTCTCCTGAAGTTGATGCTACCTTATACCGTCAACTTGTAGGAAAACGCTTGTATTTAACCCATACTCATCCTGACCTTTCCTTTGTTGTTGGCCTTGTTGCTCATTTTATGCAAAACCCCCGTGAAAGTCATTGGAAAGCCGCTAAGAGAATACTTCGTTATGTTCGAGGTACAGTACAGTTTGGGATTTCATTACAGTGCCAAAGCAGCTCCTCTATTAGTTGGTTTCACTAATTCTGATTGGGCTGGTGACCCTGATGATCGGAAGTCTACTGCCGGTTATGTCTTCACTCTTGGTTCAGGACCTATTACATGGGCTTGTAAGAAACAGGCTGCCATTTCTCTTTCGTCCGCAGAAGCAGAGTATCGTGGTGTCGTGGAAGCTAGTAAGGAAGCCTTGTGGCTTTGTCAGATCCTATCAGAATTTGGCTTTGAGCAGCAGCATCCGACTACACTTTGGTGTGATAATCAAAGTGCCATTCAGCTTTGCAAAGATCCAGTTCAGCATCAGCGCAGCAAACACATTGAACTTCACATGCACTTCATCAGAAAGCTCATTCATGACCATGTTCTTGAAGTGCAATTGTTCAACAGATGATCAGGTTGCAGACATCTTCACAAAGGCTCTCACAGAGGCGAAGTTCACTAAACTTCGATATATGCTTGGAGTTCAGGAAGTTGTCACTAAGGGGGGATAGGCTCTAGTGCCTCCTTCCTTCTCCTATTGTGTCATATTTGTTAATCCTTCAATCCTATCCCAAGTTGTTCTTAAGGGGGGATGTTAGGATATTCCGACACATAGGAATAGTTAAGTTCAACTTGGTCTAGTATAGAGTTAGGTATAGAGTTAGGTAAAGTGTGTTTCTTTACCGTTGTACATTTTGTAACTTACAATCCGACGGTCACGATATGTAGTGATCCGACGGTTCATTCTCTCCTCGGTATTACCGACATTTGATCCGTGGCTTGACACCCGATTGGTCCATGAATTCTATTTAAAGCGCATGGAGGGTCATTTGTAGGTTAACCGTGCATGAGAGAAGCTTATGTAAATTTTCATTCTTTTATTAATAAATTGCCTGTTGTAGCCACGTTGGCGTAGGCCGTGGACTGTTTCCCTCTCTGAGGGTTTTAACCACGTCAAAATACTGGTGTATTGATCTGTGATCTGTTTGTGAGCGGTGTCCTTTTGGTGTTCTATCTGAGGAACTTACCCTGTAAATTCCTACAGATATTAGGTACCTCTTTATTCGAGATATGGTACAACAGGAAGCGACAAGGCTCCAACACATTAGGTGGATGAACAGGTTGTTGACATCCTCACGAAGACCTTGGGGAAGACCAAGTTCTTAGCCTTCAGAGAGAGACTTGGAGTCTTGGAAAGACCCTCCCATGAGGGTCCCACTTGAGTTGGACATTGAACTCTGGGAGCTCCTAGGGGCCTAGGGTACTTCTTGGAGCTATATGAGCACATGGTGAGTGGTTCACCTTCCCTTGTGGAGTACATACCTCGACATGTGAGCATAGGGTGAGTGGTTCACCTTCCCCTATGGAGTACACTATATGAGAACAAGGTGAGTGGTTCACCTTCCCCTGTGGATACCCCAACATACATCCTACCCTTGCAATATGGGACCCTTGGGAAGTACCTCTCATTGGTTATGGTTAATTAGTACTACTGACGGATGCACATTGATTGGTTAGGGCACATTGATTGCTTCAAAAATTGCAGACTTGGTAAAGAATTATTATTGATTAGTTTTGGGCTTCTTGTTTTATCATCATTGTACTAAATTGGATCTTCACTTTTTGTTGAACATTTGATTCTAATCAATAAGAAGGATTGGTCGGGGTTTCTCCCTTGTGGGGTTTTTCCCTGGCGTTAGCCTAAATCTCTGTGTTCATTGTCTTGGCTTGTTTTCTTGCGCACATTATTGATGATGTTCTATCTACAATTATTGTCAATTATGATCTAAAGTATATGCTAAGTATTGCTGAAGTTTATTGTGATTGCTATTGGAATCTAAAGTGAAATTGCTATTGGGCTATTAAGACATTGAAGTGATTGTTGCAAGCATCAAACATACCATAAAAACTAATAGATTATCATAAAATTCTCAACAAAGAGAGAGTACAATGTTCCAATTCATCAATCACAATACTATCCAGCAAAACTAACCATACAATATCTAAGAGATGAATCCAACAACAACACTGATTAGAATGAAAGTCCTAGGCTTGCGGTAAACAATCAAGATTTGCGGTCAACTGATATCAAAATCTTAGGTCACAACCGCACAGAGCCACTGACCATGCGAGTGGCTGTAGCTCTTTAGCTGCAGAGAGAACCCTGCATGCATGCAACTACAACTGAGATTTCCCTATTGCAACCCTGTGACCCTAGACCAAAAACCCTAATCCACGTGTGCGAGCTTAGGCCCTTCGATTTTGGACCTATATGAACCAATTCTGTGAACTCACCTTAGACCTGTGTGAGCCAATCCAAAGAAGAGAGAAGAAGAAGATGCTTGATGATAATGTTCAAATGAGGTTCACTTGAATTGTATTTATAGGCTTCCAAGGGTGTCCAATTTTTCTTATGGTTCAACCTGGCCTTTTGTGCACATGTGGGTTTCCATATTAAAAATATATTTTTTTTCTTAACCAAATTGAATTCTTCCAAGGGCTAGGAGGGGTCTTTCTTGATGAGGAAGGTTGTCTAAAGGATGGAATTTGTCCCTGAGTTGCCAAATTAACTAGAAACTTGCTTTGATCTGATCTGCCCTAGGTTGAATTTCAGCCTCCAGAATATTCCCAGAAAACTTGGCCTTCCAGAATTTCGGCTTGCCCAGAAACCACTATCCAAAAAATTACACATGCGAGGTCTAGAGAGAGAAATGCAAGTTAGATAGAGAGATAGGATCTTTGTCCTTCTTTTCGTCCTTCTTGTTCTTTGCTTGGATGCTTAGAAACTATCGTTCTTATGAGAGGTCAAATGGTGCCTTTGTGGAGGAGGTTGAATGCCTTCGTATAGTGGTTTGCCGGTCCAAAATGGGCGTGTCTCTTCATTGGGCTGACTTGACTTGACAGAGGGCTCAATTGACTATTTTGGAGCGAAAAATTCAAAATTCAAATTTCAAATTTTTCTCCTTTAAATCTGACATGAAGAACATGCCTTGTAATTCTTTAAAGGGCTAAATAATCAAAATGACGTGAAGAACATGTCTTACAAATTCTTTATACCTTATAAGGGCTAAAACATAAATTATGAAGATTGACCATAGCTACAAAATTATACACAGAGATGTTTTTGATTTGGTCTGGTGTGCTATGCATCTGCTTGTACACCTCATTCAACGGTTGATTAGTATATACAAACTGAATCATATTATAAATGGGCTAGGTGAATTGCAAGACATGCCTAACCTGTGCCCAAAATTGGTCATGAAGAATTGTGTCCTCCATGTCCTAAAATTCCTATCTATCAAATGTGGATGTAGCGCCATTTTTCAAACCATGCCATGAATCACTTGAGACCATGCTAGCAAATGCCTCTTTTAGCTTGAAAGGCACTTGAAGGTGAGGTAATAGTTAGCAATTTTATTCTTCACATTCCTAGGTAGCTCCAACTTAGAGTGATAGCAAAAAATGTAATAGGCATGACTATGATTGGTAATAAATTTTATTATACTCTTCCTTTTATTGTATTATGCACCAACCCATTTATAATCATTCTCCTTCAACATAAAAATATCATGCACCGAGAAGTTCAATGTGTGCGCCAAACCCTAGACCAAAATATGTTAGGATACATATCCTCCATCATTGTTGATGCTGCCTTTCTTTTAGCAACATTATCAATAAAGCTTGATGACATTGTTTGGGCTAATCTCTTGAATGGTTTTAATTAATGGCTTTGTGATATTAATACTAATCTTGTAACAATTTGAGTAGTCATAAGCTGAAAGGAAGACCACATATACATTGATAACATTTATCAACGGCTCACAGTTAACATTTTTCCAACCATTAGATACAATGTATACCCCATATTTGGTCCAATAATTTGTAAATTGTCCCAAAGCACTATGGGTTTTCCTTCTTTCCTTGTCGATTCCCATGGTTCTGGCTTTTCCATACCCATGGCTTCTATATCCTTTAGGCACATTGTTGATGGCATGTTCCATTTAATGCCAATAGGGCGTGGATAACTTTGAATGATTTATCGAATGCATAGAGCACTAAACACTTTTTTATCCATGTCATCCCTACAACCTTGGCCAAGGAAATTTGCTATTGTTCTATTCCCCAAATGCATGGGAGATAATCCACTAGCATGGGGGGATGGAGATCGATAACTGAATAGTCTATATGAGGTCTCAAATTCAGCCTTTGATTCTTTAGATTTGTTTTGTGCTTGCTTCTCTTCCCTCGTATTTTTTTCTATCTTTCGCTTGTACTTTATCTTAGGTTTTGACTCTTATCACCTTACTCTTCTTCAATCACTTGGCACAATCCCATAGGGATGCTTCCTCACATGGCTATATAAGCATGTGTAAGTTGTGTTACAATGGGGGCATGTAAGTTTCATGGTTCTTCCCCCTTTCCCTTGCTGATGCCTTTTCGCACACTTCCACAATGGTGCTAAAGATTGTTTGGGTTTATTTCCATCATAGTGAGATCAATCATCTCCTTCATCTCCTTCTTTTTCTTCCTCCTCTCCATGGTATGGGAAATTGCCATACCCTACTTCTTTCTCATCATTAGTATTTTGGTTTCCCATCAGGACCATTGTAATAAAAAATGGAAGCTTAATGATAAACCTCATGCTCATCATGCTTATTGAGAATAACCTACTACTTGAAATAGAATGTTGATGAAGAAGGATTGGAAAAGAGTAGGAAAAGAGAATGTTTGACATAAAAAATATACAAATTAAAACTAATGTTATTAGAATCAGACTGGTCAACCCCAAGATTGGGAACCAAGAAAAAATCGGTAAAAAAACCAACCAACCAAAAAATATGTAAATATACAAATTTTGAAAAACAACATATATATTCATATGCATTCATATGAATCCAAACCATATACACAAATATGCAAAGTTTCTCATATATAGATATATAACAAAGGTTCATATAACCAAAGTAGCATTAAGAGAAATCTATTTCCGAACCAAAAATACATGAACAAAGAGGTTCTAGACCATTATGCACAAATATGCAAAGTTTTTCATATATGTAGCAACGATGCATATAACCAAAGTAGCACTAAGAGTAATCCATTTCCGAACCAAAAGCACATCGACAAAGAGGCTCTAGATGGCCTCTAGATCCCAAAAAGATCATGCTACAACAAATACATACACATCATCAAAATCATTGCCTGTATTGGAATCCTCATCATCAATATCACCCTCGAAGCATTAAAATAATATAGAAAAAGCCTAACATTTTCAAATTGAGATTTTGTTTGAGTGACGAGTACAATTTTTACTAGGGTCATGACAATGGAGTTCAAAAATATCGAGGCACATAAAGGGCTTGGTGCTCTTGATTAAATGCTAGTTCCATACCCTTGTACATGGCATAATCCAATGGAAACATTATAATCCCCCCAATCTAGAAGTCCTGCAAACTGTTAAGTCTGTTGGATTTTGAGTAGGATCTAAGATTCTACTCTCCATATGAAATTCAATGAAGTTGGAACTACTCTCAAATATCCTGAAACAATTGATGATAATGTTAAAAATTCAAGTAAAATGATGAAAATGAAAGATAATTATATAACATTAATTACATAACATTAGTAGCGTCCTAGTGTTGAATATTATGCTGCCCCACTCGTATATTATTGTTTTTTTTTTATTTTTAATTTAAATTTTATGTTCCAAGGATTCTTCATTGCACTCTATGAAACTGGCTAGTTTCATATAGAACCAGTTGATTTGGTGAAAAAAGTTCGGTTTGTTATTGTATAGGCTGGTTCATGTAGGGAATCAGCTGGTTTAATACCGAACTAACCTTTTCTGTTTTTTTCCCACTGGTTGGATCAGACTCCTGTTCAACTGGTCCTAGTTCAGTTTTGATAACATTGATTCAAACACATGGAAAACAAATCAACAAGAATGGGGTTAAATGCTACCTCTTCATCTCTCCAAAAGAGGTTGAATAATAACCATGGAAGCCTTCAATCTCCCTTCATAACTCTCAACAAAGATGAGTCAAATGAGTGAAAAGAGTAGTAGGATAAGAGCCACTAGAGTGAAAGAGTGTTTCAGTCCATTTGAAAATCCTAGGCATAAGTTCATTTTCTTTGCAGTGGCTCCCACAAGCTAAAAAATAAATAATAACCTAGCTGCCAAGAGTGTTTTGTTTTTTTTTGAGAGTGCACAGGGAGTGCTTTTTAAGGGTTTGGGCATGCTTTAGGAGAGATAAGTTGTATGATTTGGACTTTTTCAGGCAATCATCCTCTAGAATTCATCTATAGAATTTTTGGTCAAATTGCAAATTTTCATTGCGGAAATTGCATTTTGAATGCATAAATGGATTTACTGTCCCCCAAAACCCCTATTGCTTGAAGTGTTATGATTTGGACTTTTTCAGGCAATCATCTCCAAAATTCAACTATAGAATTTTTGGTCAAATTGCAAATTTTCATAGCTGAAATTGCATTTTGAATGCATAAAAAGATTTAGCGTACTCAAAAACCCTATTGCATGTGGATTGTGAAATATAAAAAATTGTTATCTGTGATTCCAACAATTCTTCTTAAATTTTAGCCTGATTTTTGGGAAAAAAATGGTTGGCAAAATATAGCTAGAAAAGATGCAAACCATAGCGTGTTTAGGCTACACTCTTCAAGAGTGTCCCAAGAGCACTACTCCTAGATCGCTTGCCACAGAGGCATGGAATACTTAAAAACCCCCAAGAGCATGCTTCCTAAAATCATTCCCAAGCAGGAGTGGCATGGAAGTGTGTTTTTTAGGGTGCTTTGGGAGTGCTCTTGCTTGTGTGATTTAGGAGTGAAGTAGGTGGGGTAGGGTGCTCCCACGTAGCATAGCTTCAACTTCAATTTGTTCTCTTCTCCCATTGGGAGCTTCCAAAGGCCACTGCGGGTCACTCTCTAGGGGCCCATTGGTTCATGCCATTCTCCAGGGGACATTATCACATTGCCTTTTTTTGGCTCTAATGATGTTAGTGATTGACTCTTGTTTTTACTTGCAGTCTATTCCTTTACTATTTGGAGATTGTGCTCGTAGTTTGCTCTCTATAATAAGAAGGGTTTTTCTTCTTGTTCTTCTAACCAATGTTGCATGACTTGTGCTTGTTTAAGACTTGTTTGGCTATTGACTCGTTGACTCATACAAGACTTAGGAACGACCCGTATAAGACTCGTCAAAATACAAATAAACCTTAAAATATGGTAAATTTTAAGCACAAAAAGAAACTAATGACAATTCCAATCTGTATAAGTTATAAAAATCGAAATATATGCAATAATTCATAACATCATCTCATATCTATAAAAGTACAACATAACATATTCGATTTTTGTAAGGAAAACATTTAGATACTGAATAAGACAAGGAATCATGATTCCATGATTAAAATAAAAATGTTAGCAAATTCAAAATTCAAACACATGTCATAAATGATAAATGATTGTTTCATAACAATCTTGAGTCTTATCACTCATGTACGACTACGCCTACAATAAGCCCTCGTGGAGCTAGTGCTAACATTGGAAGGCTAAAGCAACTGTGAGGCAGGTGTATTTGGAGTCTCCATTTGAGATGGAAAACTAGAGAGATCCTCAGTCTCTTCATCAAGATTCAAGCCAACTCAAATCAGGGGACTCCTCCACAACCCAATCAGACTCTAAATCAATAGTATCCAATAAAATTGGATTTGTATCCTTTGGTTGCACTTGTTTTGTGAGCATTTGAAGGTCGTAGTAGGTGAAAACCAACTTCTCTAACCTCTCATGCTCCAATGTGTTTCTCTTTTTGCTGTGGATGTGCTCAAACACTGACCAATTGCGCTCACAAGAAGAAGCACTGCAGGGTTGACTCAGAACTCTGATGGCAAATTCTTGTGGTTGTGGTGCCACAATGCCACAATCTATCCACCAATGCGCTGTAAAAAAATAACAACAAAGATTATCAGTTTGCAATGCCAAACATATAAAAGAGAACTAGCAAAATTACAAGCTAAGTTCTAACAATTTGCACTTACAAGGCATTTTCTTGTCCTTGAGACGTTGGCTTGAGCTGAATCCAAACATGCCAGATACTTCCTTGTACATATCTCGTTGTATGTTGATTTTATCTTGATTCGGGAACATCTTCTCAATGCATATCATGACACCTCTCATCACTTCATTAGACTCCTCATTATAGAATAAGCTCGGATTGAGATATGCTCCTATTGCATGCAATGGTGAATGTAGTTGCCCATTCCACCCGGAATCAATAATTTGCCATATAGGGAGATATTTAGATTCATCTCCCTTATAGAAAGTTTTAATGGCCTCTTTGGCCCTGGCCATGCCCTCATAAATATATCCCATTGCAGGTTTCTCTCCATCCATCAATCTCAAGTCTTTCACAATGGGCTCAGTGAAGTTGACAATCTCAGTGACTTTGTAAGTTTGTCCCACAAACTATCACCAAAGACAGATGCTTTCACAGACAATTCTTTTGGTTTTGTGCTATCTTTCCAAAATACCTATCGCTGGCTTCAAAACATTCTTCTCAAAGCTTCGTACTCATACAAAAGGCTTTGGAGGGAAAGAAAATTTGTAGCAAACTGTGTGACAGTTGGGCGACTAAGCTCACCCTGTGTGAATTCCCTCTAAAGGTTCAACACCCAAGCATGATTATAATATACTTGGTAATTTGCTTGCATTCTTGCACAACATCTTGCACCCACTCCAACTTCCCAATGTCCTCTAGTATCAAGTCTATGCAATGGGCAGCGCATGGAGTCCAAAAAATGGTGGGATCTTTGGCACAAAGCAACCTTCCAACGGCCACATAATTTGCTGCATTTTCCGTGATTACTTGGACAACATTTGCAACCCCAACTTCCTCTACCACATCAATCATCAATGTAAAAATCAAGTGTGCATCTTTTACATGTGTAGATGCATCAATGGATTTTAGGAACATGGTTCCTTTAGGGCAAGCTACAACAAAATTTATTATTGTTCTACCCCTCTGATCTCTCCACCCATCAAACATAATTGTACAACCTGTAAATTTCCATGAGCTTTTAATGCTCTCCAATTGTTCCTTGACACACTCAAGCTCCTTATCTAGCTCTTTCCTCCTAAGTGCATTATAAGATGGGGCTTTGTATCTAGGGCCAACACTTGCGATGGCATCCACCATGGGCTGATAAAAATAAGACTTTGCATAGTTGAATGAAAGACTGGTATGGTACAAAAACCTCCTCACTGCCATATTTGCCTCCTTTATTTATTTTTCATTAAAACTATCCAAGTTTGGTTGAGATCCTAGAGTTGTACGAGGACTGAAGAAAGAAGAGGTTACACTCCTGTTTGCTACAAGTATAACTGCCTCCTTAGCCCGCAGGTCCTGTGGCTGAGTTTCTCAGCCACAGGCCCAAAAAATTTGCAAATTAAAAAAAAAAAAAAATTGAATAAAAAAACTTTAAAAAAATTTACATGGAAAACATTCAAACAAGGTTCATGAAGTCTACCTGAAGCTGGCCCTGATCTGATGAAGCCTCCTTTAGCCTCTTTTAGCCTCCTCCAAGAGCTCCTTCACTGTGCAATGGAGTCACTCAACACTCATAGAAATGAGCCAAACACTCAAATGAAAAGTAAATGACAAATGGAAGGGAGAGAGGTGCTTATAAAGCATTATCTTGCCTCCAATTTCCCTTTCCCTCCACCTCATTTCCAAAAAAGAAAAGAAAATTAAAAAATAATTTTCCCTCTGAGGGTTGACAGGTCTTATAACTATAAGGGTCTGATGCGGGTCTTATGCCAAACACGTGAGTGTTGTATGGGTAGATGGGTTTAATGAGATACTCACCAAATCTGGGTCTTAAGCGCGGGTTCTATGCGAGTGACCTGGCTTGCTATATAACACGCCAAGACCTGCGGGTACTCGTGGGTCTTATGCGGGTGGTGCTACCTCTAGGTTTTCTTTGATACTCTTGCAAAATGGAATTTGGACTCTAGCAGGATTTTGTAGTTGGTAATCAGGTTTATATTAACATAATTTGATTTGTTTTCATTTCTTTTGTGTATGCTTAGATAATTTGAATAATTTGGCTGAACAGTGAACTCTACCATTGAAGGTTTTTACTCTGTCCGCAGCTGATGCCCCCTTACAGCCTTTGCCTGCTACTTATAATTATTAGAAGCTGTTGATTGCTGCCACTGTTTGGGCAGAAACAAAGCTTAAAAGATGAGATACCATCCACCCAGGGAATAATTTGAAACTTATGGAAAAGCAGGGACATCATTCAAGTCTGTGAAATGTCTTAGTAGAGTGATGCATGAACTTTTTCCTTGGTTGGAAGCAAATTACAGCTGTGCTATTTCAGTTCTGCAAGCTATCCCATAGGATGCGGGAAGGTTCCAAGCAAAAATTATTTGCCTTATGAGGATTGTTACTTGGTGAAGTCGTCGTTCTTCATCTCGTGGATTAGCCTGGGGATGAATGCTAATAAGTAAAAATGAATTTTAACCTGTGCATGATTATACTAATTGAAGCAACACTAGTTGAAAAATCTATAAATTCACAGTGATTGTTAAATTTGTGATCGAGTTCTGGCAATCATGCATTTTGGGAATACCTCTCAATGTGTTTCATAAAGTTATATTTTGCTGCTTGCATGATGTAATGAAGGAAATTTGGTTGTTCTTCTATGGCTTTGTGACAATTTACAAATTATCTGATGGTTTTGTTGTTCTCCATTCGTTGGGAACAGAGAGATGATACTCATCAACCATGAAAAGTGAAACA